>SSHR01000969.1:0-35193 GCA_006518225.1 Fusarium neocosmosporiellum | reverse complement strand
GGCCTTGACCAGAACCGAATTCCCTACACCGAGCGAAAGGTCCGCTTCGTGAACCGATTCCTGCCCATCACGGCTCCCTTCCACAGCAAGTACCTCGCTGAGGCTACTGCTATGATTGACGAGGACCTCAAGGAGGTCACCATCGATTCCAGCGATCTCGGTATTGCCGTCTTCGACACCAACACCGGTAACGATCTCCGTGAGCAGGTCAAGGGCAACATTGTTCCCGCCCTTGTTCGCCTGATCACTCGGGATCCCGTCAACTGGGAGAAGGCTACCGTTTTCCCTGATGCCACTCACATCCTGGACTTTGGTCCTGGTGGTATCTCTGGTCTCGGTGTCCTGACCAGCCGCAACAAGGAGGGTACTGGCGTCCGTGTCATCGTTGCTGGCACTGTTGACGGTGGACTCAGCGAGATTGGCTACAAGCCTGAAATCTTCGACCGGGATGAGGAGAACGCCGTCAAGTATGCCATCGACTGGGTTAAGGAGTTCGGTCCCAAGCTCGTGACGACCAAGAGCGGACGCACATACCTCGACACCAAGATGAGTCGACTTCTCGGTCTGCCCCCGATCGTTGTTGCAGGCATGACTCCCGCCACCGTGCCGTGGGATTTCGTTGCTGCCACCATGAACGCTGGATACCATATCGAGCTTGCTGGTGGTGGTTACTTCATCGGCCCCATGATGACTGATGCCATCATGAAGATCGAGAAGGCTATTCCCGCCGGTCGTGGTATCTCTGTCAACCTGATCTACGTCAACCCCCGTGCCATGTCCTGGCAGATTCCCCTGATTGGCAAGCTTCGCTCTGAGGGTGTTCCTATTGAGGGTCTCACCATTGGTGCCGGTGTTCCTTCCATTGAGGTTGCTCAGGAGTACATTGAGACTCTCGGCCTCAAGCACATCAGCTTCAAGCCTGGTTCCATCGATGCTATCCAGGCTGTCATCAACATCGCCAAGGCCAACCCCCACTTCCCTGTTATCCTCCAGTGGACCGGTGGCCGTGGTGGTGGTCACCACTCCTTCGAGGACTTCCACCAGCCTATCCTCCAGATGTACGGCCGTATTCGACGACAGGAGAACATCATCCTTGTTGCCGGTAGTGGTTTCGGTGGTGCTGATGACACCTACCCCTATCTTACTGGTCAGTGGGCCAAGAAGTATGGCTACCCTCCCATGCCTTTCGACGGTTGCTTGTTCGGTAGCCGCATGATGGTTGCCAAGGAGGCCCACACCAGCAAGGCTGCCAAGGAGGCCATTGTCGCTGCTCCTGGTCTTGAGGATAGTGAGTGGGAACAGACCTATAAGGGACCTGCCGGTGGTGTTATCACCGTTCGCTCTGAGATGGGCGAGCCCATCCACAAGCTTGCCACTCGTGGTGTTCGCTTCTGGGCCGAGATGGACCAGAAGATCTTCAGCCTGCCCAAGGAGAAGCGGGTTGCTGAGCTTAAGAAGAACAAGGACTACATCATCAAGAAGCTCAACGATGACTGCCAGAAGGTCTGGTTCGGCCGTAACAAGGAGGGCAAGGCCGTCGACTTGGATGACATGACCTATGCCGAGGTTCTGCGACGTCTTATCGAGCTCCTCTATGTCAAGCACCAGTCTCGCTGGATTGACCGCTCGTACACCGTTCTTACCGGTGACTTCATCCACCGTCTGGAGGAGCGTTTCACTTCGTCTCCTGGAAAGGCTTCTCTTCTCCAGAGCTACTCTGAGCTCAACGACCCCTTCGGTGTGATTGACCGTGTCCTCGCCGCCTACCCCGAGGCCGAGAACCAGATCATCAACGCCCAGGATGTTCAGCACTTCCTTATTATGTGCATGCGCCCTACCCAGAAGCCTGTCACCTTCATCCCTACCTTTGATGACAACTTCGAGTTCTACTTCAAGAAGGACTCCCTGTGGCAGTCTGAGGATCTGGATGCGGTTGTTGACCAGGACGTCGGCCGAACCTGCATTCTCCAGGGTCCCACTGCTGCCAAGTTCTCGACTGTCATTGACCAGCCTATCAAGGAGATCCTTGACAACATCCACGAGTCTCACATCGAGTTCTTGACCAGGGATCAGTACAACAACAACAAGGCTTCCATCCCTTACACCGAGTACTTCGGCGGTAAGCTGGTTGACCCTGAGATCCCTCTGGACGTTGAGGGCTTGACTGTCAGCTATGACACCTACAAGAACACCTACCGCTTGTCGTCGTCTGCTGCTGCCACTCTGCCCGAGCTCGACTCCTGGCTGTCTCTCCTGGCTGGTCCTAACCGCAACTGGCGCCACGCCCTGCTCATGTCGGACGTCGTCGCCCAGGGCCAGAAGTTCCAGACCAACCCCATCCGACGCATCTTTGCTCCCTCCCGCGGTCTGTTTGTGGAGATTTCCTACCCTAACGACCCTGCCAAGACCACCATCGTGGTTCGCGAGCAGCCTCGTCACAACCAGTATGTTGATGTGATCGAGGTCAAGCTGGTCGGTGAGAACAAGATCCAGGTCAACATGATTAAGGAGACCACCGCTCTTGGCAAGCCTGCTGCCCTCCCTCTCTTGTTCACCTACCACCCTGAGGCTGGCTACTCGCCCATCCGTGAGGTCATGGAGGGTCGCAACGACCGCATCAAGGAGTTCTACTGGAAGGCGTGGTTCGGCGAGGATGCTCTTGACCTCGATGCCGATGTTACAGCCAAGTTCGATGGTGGCAAGACTACCATCAGCGGCGAGGCCATCAACGACTTTGTCCACGCTGTTGGCAACACCGGCGAGGCCTTCGTTGACCGACCCGGCAAGACTGTCTACGCTCCTATGGACTTTGCCATTGTCATTGGCTGGAAGGCTATCACCAAGCCCATCTTCCCTCGCACCATTGACGGCGATCTCCTGAAGCTTGTCCACCTGTCCAACCAGTTCCGCATGATTCCCGGTGCGGAGCCTCTCAAGAAGGGCGATGAGGTCACCACCACTGCCCAGATCAACGCCGTCATCAACCAGGATGCTGGTAAGATGGTTGAGGTCTGCGGTACGCTCATCCGAGACGGCGAGCCTGTCATGGAGGTCACCTCTCAGTTCCTGTACCGCGGTACTTACACCGACTACGAGAACACCTTCCAGCGCAAGGTTGAGACTCCCATCCAGGTGCACCTTGCTACCACCAAGGATGTTGCTGTCCTCCGCTCCAAGCAGTGGTTCTCCCTCGATGAGCTCCCTCGTGACATTGAGCTCCTCGGCCAGACCCTGACCTTCCGACTCCAGAGCCTGGTTCGCTTCAAGAACAAGAACGTGTTTAGCAGCATCGAGACCCGCGGTCAGGTCCTGCTCGAGCTTCCCACCAAGGAGGTGATCCAGGTTGCTAGCGTTGACTACGAGACTGGCGAGTCCCACGGTAACCCCGTCATCGACTACCTCGAGCGAAATGGCAAGACCATCGACCAACCCATCAGCTTTGAGAACCCCATCCCTCTCAGCGGCAGGACTCCTCTGGCTCTTCGAGCCCCCGCTTCCAACGAGAACTACGCTCGTGTCTCTGGCGACTACAACCCCATCCACGTCTCTCGTGTCTTCTCTAGCTATGCCAGCCTGCCCGGTACCATCACCCACGGCATGTACTCTAGCGCTGCTGTGCGAAGTCTCGTCGAGACCTGGGCCGCTGAGAACAACGTTGGCCGCGTTCGCAGTTTCCATGCCTCCCTGGTTGGCATGGTCCTGCCCAACGACGACCTTGAGGTCAAGCTTCAACACACTGGCATGGTTTCTGGACGCAAGATCATCAAGGTCGAGGTCCGCAACAAGGAGACTGAGGACAAGGTCCTCGAGGGTGAGGCCGAGGTTGAGCAGCCCGTCACCGCCTATGTCTTTACTGGACAGGGCTCTCAGGAGCAGGGTATGGGTATGGAGCTGTATGCCAGCAGCCCCGTTGCCAAGGAGGTCTGGGATCGCGCCGACAAGTATCTCCTGGACAACTATGGTAAGTTGAAAGCCCATGCACGCATCGTAAACTGCATATACTGACATGATCCCAGGTTTCTCCATCACCAACATTGTGAAGAACAACCCCAAGGAGCTTACTATCCACTTCGGTGGTCCCCGTGGTAAGGCTATCCGCCAGAACTACATTGCCATGACCTTCGAGACTGTGGCTGCGGACGGCAGCATCAAGTCGGAGAAGATCTTCAAGGACATTGACGAGACCACCACCTCGTACACCTACCGCTCTCCTACTGGTCTGCTCTCTGCCACTCAGTTCACGCAGCCTGCCCTTACCCTGATGGAGAAGGCCAGCTTCGAGGACATGAAGTCCAAGGGCCTGGTCCCCAACAACAGCACTTTTGCCGGTCACTCGCTCGGTGAATACTCGGCCCTTGCTGCCCTGGCCGAGGTTATGCCTATTGAGAGTCTGGTGTCGGTTGTGTTCTACCGTGGTCTCACCATGCAGGTGGCCGTGGAGCGTGACGCTGCCGGACGGTCCAACTACTCGATGTGCGCTGTTAACCCAAGCCGCATCAGCAAGACCTTCAACGAGGCTGCTCTGCAGTTTGTGGTGGACAACATTGCCGAGGAGACTGGCTGGCTCCTGGAGATTGTCAACTACAACATTGCCAATATGCAGTATGTGTGCGCTGGTGACCTGCGGGCTCTTGACACGCTCGCCGGCGTGACCAACTTCCTCAAGGTGCAGAAGATCGACATTGAGGAGATCAAGGACAACATTGAGGAGGTCAAGGGACAGCTCCGGGAGATCATTCGCGGCTCTGCCGAGAAGACCCTGGCCAAGCCTCGCCCTCTCGAGCTTGAGCGTGGATTCGCCACGATCCCTCTCCGAGGCATCGACGTGCCTTTCCACTCTACCTTCCTCCGATCGGGTGTCAAGCCCTTCCGATCCTTCCTGCTTAAGAAGATCAACAAGACATCGATTGATCCCTCCAAGCTGGTCGGAAAATACATCCCCAACGTGACGGCCAAGCCGTTTGCGCTGACCAAGGAGTACTTTGAGGATGTGTACAAGCTGACCAACTCTCCCAAGATTGGTGCTGTCCTGGCCAACTGGGACAAGTACACTCAGGATGAGGCGGCGACCAACGGTGTTGAGGGTAGCGACAGCAGCTCAGGTGGCGACTACGAGGGCCCCGGCGCGGCTGCTTAGATGGACGGATGAATAGAGGATAGACGACTGAAGAGAAGAGAAGAGAAGAGTCACGGATGATTATGAAGAAGGTTTTACAGGTTCCTGATGGACGGGACCGGTTTACTGCTACACGAAGGAACTATATCACGATGTATCGTATTACTTAGAGAGGCGTTTGCTTTTACTGCGCAGTTAGACTCTATTTTGTTGAATGTTGTGTAATTTCTGACGAAACGGAAGTGCCATCGTGACCAAGTGAGTGAAGGCGTTTGCTCGGAATGAGGCATCGATTGGTGGCAGGCCCGTGGGTCGGCTGCCGGCGACGGCCGGTGAACGGGGAGATAGCAAACAAGGTGGAGATGGCCTATCAGAGGAGGAGTTAGGCCTACTCCGAGCTCCGAGGTGCACGAGTTGACATGGTTGGCCGTTAACTCGTTTACTTGTAGGCGTTTGGGAGACGGAGAGAGATAGGGGGATGTGTTTGTCTATAATAACTAGAGAGGACTCAAGGCGAGCTGGCGTTTTTGCTCCTTCCTCTCTTGTTCGCAATTGATAAAATCTGGTCTCGGCATTACATCATCATCATCACCCTCACTCGCTCTTGGCACGTGAATCAATCAGGCAAAGCGTCACAACTTGAACCGAGGAAACACATACAACAAACTCAACCAACAGCAGCAGCAGCAGCAGTCTCGAGATGACGGGCCTGAGGAAGCAGGTCTTTGCCGGCACCTTCATCTCCAGCAAGAGCCCGCAGGAGCTCAACTATCTGCACAATACCCTCATCTGCGTCGACGGGGAGGGCAGGATCGCCAGGGTTGATGAGGAGCCTGGCAGTGTGAGCAAGCTGGAGAAGACGCTCAAGACTCTTGGATGGGCTGCGAGCGAGGTGGACATTCATGTGGCACAGCCGGGACAGTTCTTTTTTCCCGGCTTCATCGGTGAGTTCTGCATAGTGGACTGTGAGAATTCGCTTACTGACGATAGCTCCAGACTCTCACGTTCATGCGCCTCAGTATCCCAACGTGGGCATCTTTGGCAAGACGACGCTCATGGAGTGGCTTGACAAGTACACCTTTCCCATGGAGTCGAGCCTCAAGGATCTGGACAAGGCGCGCAGGGTGTATACGGCATGCGTGAGAAGGACGCTGTCCCATGGCACAACGACAGCGGCCTACTATGCGACCATCGATGTGGCGGCGACGAACCTCCTTGCCGACATCTGTCTCGGCATTGGGCAGCGCGCCTTTGTAGGGCGGGTCTGCATGGATAATCCGACCACCTGCCCTTCTTACTACCGCGATGAGAGTGCTCAGGAGTCTCTACAGAGGACGCGGGAGACGATCCAGCATGTCCGAGACATTGACCCAGATTTCAAGCTCATCTGCCCCATCCTGACACCCCGCTTTGCGCCCTCGTGTTCCAGCGAGGCCATGAGTGGCTTGGCAGACATTCAGAGGGAGATGGACTTGCCGGTGCAGACGCACATATCAGAGAACGAAGGTGAGATTGCGCTGGTGGCAAAGCAGTTTCCCGAGTCTGGCTCTTATGCAGAGGTTTACGATGATCATGGCCTTTTGACGCCGAGGACGATCCTGGCGCATGCGGTGCATCTGAGCGAGGAGGAGGCGGCGCTCGTGGCCAGGCGGGGGAGCAAGGTGTCTCACTGCCCGTGCAGCAACAGCTCCCTCACGAGCGGCGCGGCGCGGGTGCGGTGGATGTGGGATCGGGGCATCACGGTCGGCCTCGGCACCGACATGAGCGGAGGTTACAGCCCCTCGGTGCTCGAGGCGGCACGGCAGGCGGCTCTGGTAAGCCGTCACGTAGCCATGGGCGTGGCAGCCGAAGCGGAGCGGGAGCGGAGCAAGCTGACAGCGGAGGAGGTGCTGTACCTGGGGACGCGGGGCGGCGGCGAGGTTGTGGGCCTGGGGGACCGCGTGGGCGGGTTCGAGGAGGGCATGGAGTGGGACGCGCAGCTGATCGGTCTGGGACAGGTGGACGAGGACGGGATGGGGGAAGAAGACGGGAATGTCGACGTGTTTGGGTGGGAGACGTGGGAGGAGAGGATGGCCAAGTGGCTGTTTAACGGGGACGATAGGAATGTGAAGAAGGTGTGGGTGAGGGGGAGACTTGTTCACGAGCGGTGAACTACCTACTCCTACAAGCCAAGGAACAAGAGGCTATTTCGGCATATCTGCCAAGAGAAAGAAAGGGTGGTGGCCTCACTTGGGCGGCCTCCAGCTGATAGAGAGAGGCAGAGCGTATCTGCCGTGGCTCAAGCCCTCCAAATGTCCACCGCGTTTCACATAATCTCGCATTCCAAGCGGTCTTTCTTTTTTTTCGTTTTGTAGAGGGTGCGCCACAGCTTGTGTGTGCTCTGAGAAAAGAAACAAGAATGCCTTACCCCTGCATGGATGGCGTCTGCCGTGGATGTTTCAACCCAACGGGATCATCTCATGCAAGACCCGGCCCAAACATGTTGCCGTCTGACGTCTGACTGGCGCTGCAGCCGCCGCCAAGGGCGTGACTATCATTAAGCACAAGAGAGAGAGAGAGAGCTTAGATACCAAGTCTAATATCAAGCTTGGGGCATGGAGCTTCTTCAGCTAAATAAACCACAAGACACACATATCTACGCAAGGCAGATTTTTCCAACTTTTACGTCTTTCAGCTGAATGCGCAACTGAACGTTAGTCAATGAACCAAATAGACTCATGATGCATCAAAAAACCTTGGCATGGCTTGCAAGACTCCAATCGTGGCCCCTGTCAAACTGCGGATCCCTGCCTTGCCCACGGCAGAAGAGACAGCAGCAGCTTTCCCTTCAGCCCTGCGCTCTTGGCGCGCCAGTGCTGCAACGGTCCTTTGGGCGTCTATTGCTGCATCGTCAGTGGGAGCATAAGAAGAGGGGGAGTCCCCCTCCCTGTGGTAGACACAGTAGCTGTCTCGAATACCCAATCTTTGTCTCCTCCAACCAACAACATCGCCATGTCCACCACAACCACCTCTACCCACGGCCTCACGGTCACCGGCGTCCCCAAGATGCCCTTCTGGCTCACCATCCTCCGCGTCGCAGCCCTCGTCCTGTCTCTCGGCGTCCTCATCGCTGCCGCCTATCATCTCTCCCTCCTCGACGGTTGGAGCCAGTACTACGTCGGCTCCAACCCCGCCGGCTTTCTCATCTTTGACGCAAGTCACACATATGTCCCTACACTCATGTACATTCAACTAACATTTCTATTAGTCCATCTTTACATTCCTCATCCTCGGAGGCATGCTGGCCGCAGAGTTCTTTGCGCCTCACATGTACCTCCGCCTCCTCTTTGTCGGCGCCCTCATTCTTGACGCCATCTTCTGGCTTTCTGCCTGGGCGTGGGCCGCTTCGTGGACTTCGAGGTACTACTCGTACTACAACGCCGCCGGCTTTGGTCTGTACGCGGAGCTGCAGGCCTGGGGTGCCTCGATGCTTGCCGGTTCTGTTCTGGGCGCTTTCACTTGGTGAGTTTCTTTGTGTCTGTTCCTCGCTGTCATTATGGAACGAAAACTAACCGTCAAAAAAGGGTCATCATCATCGTCATCACCGTCTTCTTCGTGAAGGCTTGCATGGATTCTCCCCAAGACTCTTCCTTCTCGCCCAGGGCCCCTACCGACCCCGAGATGGGCCAGCCCAAGCACGAGGGCACTTCCCAGCCCCAGTATGCCTAGTTGAACAGACCAAGCTGGTTCGAGAACTACGCAAGGAGGTGAAGCAAAAGGAATACTATGATACCCTGGGTCTATGACTGACCCCCTGTGACGGCTTTGGCAGGGCTAGGTTGGTGGTGGTGGTGGTGGTGGGTGTAATTGTCAAGGACGGCTCTGCTTTTCAATGTCTTGATTTGCCTGTAGAGGCCCTGATTCTAGATACCATACATGAGTTTATACAATCCGGTTTCCCCCGTACGCCTCTGCTATTTGCCCTGATTCAAATGTGAAAGGAATGTGAGAGACGGGAAATGACGAGAAAGAAGAAAGAAGAAGGAGAAAAGCCCTGAGAAGCAAAAAGAAAAGTTCAACGACCTCGATCGCAATAGTATCGCTTCTAGTAAAAACCATAGCCATGCTTGCCACAAAATCCCACCCATTCTATAACCCTTGGCCTGATGGTGCTCCTGTTGTCTTACCCATGGTGGTCTAGTATAGGTAGGTGAAAACTCCGCCGCAATGCAATCGGTCTGTTAATGAGTGAATCAGAAGGGATGAGGCCAAGTACCAGCAGACAAGGAAATCCCCATTCTCTATGCTTATTGGCCAGCAATAATAAGACAGAGCAACTTCTCGTCCCATCGCTGCTAACGACAACAGCAGCGTATTCACATCGGGTTGTTGATAAAAGTGTTGTTCCAACTTTCATCAGCCATCGAAGAGAGTTGCTCAGCAGGCGCATTCTAGGCGGCTGCCGCAACTTGTCCAGGCTGTTGGCTGAACTGCTGCTGGAACGGCTCCATGACTGAGTGCTGCTGCTGCTGCTGGGCCATGGCCTCCTGAGCGGCCTGAAGCGCGGCGACGTCGCTTGCTTCCAGCTCAGCCCTCAGCCGCTCCACCTCCTTGGCCTTGGCCTCCTTGTCCTTTTGGACATGCTTCTATGATTAATACTTAGTATGGGAAAAGTCTAGAGTGAAATATGCCCCAACTCACGTTGCTCTTGGCAGTGCGGCTTGACTGTCTCTGCGACTTGTTCTTGGCAGAGTCCTCAGACCTCTTTTGGTCCCCCTCGCTCACGCGCTGTTCGACAACAGACAAGATGGCCTTCTTCAACTCCTCGGGCAAGTCATTGAACTCGTTGGGTTGAGCCCCGAGAGTGATAGCGCGGAGCTTCCACCAGTTGAGCTCCGCCTCTCGGTCGTTCAAGAGCCGTCGGCTTTGGGCGATGACCTCGTTCCGACGGTCTCTTGTCGCCTTGGCCGCGAGATTATTTCTCTCCTTGTCAAGCATCTTGCTCTTTTCCAAAATCTGTTTATTCTTGGCCCGAAGAATCTCAGCCAGCCGAGGGTTATCTTCGGGGATCTCATAAGGAGCCTCGGGCAGAGGCTTGGCCGCCATCTCCTTTAGCTCAGACGGGGGAAGAACGGGAGGATTGGCCTCCTGGTGAGCCAGCTCAAAGTCGATGGAGGCGATTATCTTGTCATAGTCTGCCTCAGAATCCAAGTCTGGAATGGCCAAGCCGGCCTTCTCGAAGGGGTAGCCGGCTATCTTTCGGCCAGAGGGACCGGGCTGGTGCTTCTTGGGACGAGCATCAGGAGTGACGTTATCACTGGTAGTATGATTAGAGTGAGCCGGCTCACATTGCGAGACATGGGGGTCAGCAGTCATGTTCTCGCCGGAGTGAACTAGCTCACATTGCGTGAGGCGGGGATCAAGAGAGAGGGTTTCACCCATTTGCTGACCCGAAGGAGCAGGTTCGCATTGCGTGAGACGAGGATCGATAGTAAGGCTGTCATTAAAAGAAGACCGCATCGGGATACCAGAGTTGACAGGACCCGGGGCGTTGAAGTTGAAGTTGCCGGAAAGACCGAGGTTGAACTGCGCAGCAGGCGTAGGAGGTCTGGGAACGTAACGTCTCTTGTTGAGAGGCGTCACCATACCTGTTTCAGCCCCGCTCGTTTCGTTGGAGACCATGAACTGGAACTGAGGCTGCCGACCGGCAGTGCTCTGGTCGTAAGACCGCTTGCCCTTGGGCAGAGGCAGCGAGTTCATGGTAGCGGAGGTGCAAGGTGGTGACGAGAGTGAATTGGTGGAGATGACCACGATAGCTAGAAGTAGGCACTAGACGACGGGTAGAGTGAACAAGGTCATAGGATATTGGTAGAAAGAAAATGACGTGTGGAATCAGGATGGTGAATGTCGAGTCGCTCTGGTGACGATGCCGCCCCAGCGACGCGAAGGAAGAGAAATAAATACGCGCGTGTGATCAATAGGTGCAGAAGCGTGTCTAGGAATCAAGATGGCTTGCAGGTAGAATCAACAAGTTCCAAGATGAAGGTTGTAAAAAAAAGGTGCAAGTGGTGATGATGCAGAGGAGTAGAAGAAGAAGAGGAAGAGAGAGGCTCGGCTCGTGCAGTGCAAGAAATACAATAGCTTACAACGGTACCGCGCATCCCCACTCGCGAGGTGAATGCTCCAAAATCCCAACGACAATAGGTATTCCCCTCCAGTAAACGACCCCTAGGCCAGCAGCCGGTCTACACTGCCAGACGAGGAGCCTCCCCTATATGCACTGCGGGTGAATCACGAAATGTCCTGATCAAGCCTCCCGCACATGACCCCAAACTGCATCTTCTCCCTCGGACTGCAGTTCAGACAAGGTCCATGGACATCTAATCCCACACTTATTTGTCCTTGACTCCCTTCGTCGTCAACTATCAGGGTATGCAGGTGGCAGTCCCCGAGTTGAATGACCAATGGGCTGTCAAGCAAAGGGGTCGCCAGGGGTGCACAAGGGACATAGGTATGACTCTCTCCAACACTCATGCGCAACCTGTTTCTGTCGAGGCCCGACTGATGCAGACATGGCCTTTTGTTTCCCCCGTTTGCAAGTCACACGAGAAGATGATGCTGTTGACGATTTCACCCCCTGGCTGACAGTTTCGCCAGTTGTCACGCGGACACTTGCGAAAAAACATCACCACCAAGCCCGAGCTCGCTCGTCATAAACTCCGCACGCTCTCCTAAACATCGGCCTCTTCAGGGATCCTTTGCTACTTTGCAAATTTCGTCGTCATCGGGTCGGGTGTTCGATATCGTCGAGGTGGCCTCCTTGTTCGTTTGTCGCGTCACTACACCGGGCGTATCCGTGATTCAGGTCAACATTATTCATCAGCAGACGCGAGCATCAACTCACAGACAGTACGCTGTCGATCGGGAGCACGTGGCTGGTTGTTCTCGACGATGACTCCCTGGCGCGAATCTACAACATCAGGACAGACGTCGCCACTAGCAGCGACGCAGCTCACATTCACCTACCCCCGACCGACCCTGAGAAGTATCAGCAAAAAGGACTTGGCCTAGAATCTTAAGATCACCGGAAAGAAGAGTATTTCGCCCTCGAACAAGACTGCGAGAACATATCGTCATCCTCCCACTCACACAATGGCCCCTTGTTCAGCCAACATGGAACAAGACAACACAATGCATTCATCTCTGCCCTTCTTTCAAGCAGTCCGCTAACCACCCTGAATTGTTTCCAGAAAATCAATACCTGCGACCGCTTCGCTGATTTGTCGACTTAAATAACCCTAAACAACGCCCAAGAATCCCATCCAGCCTCGCTCACAAAAACCGAGATCAAGACATCCCCAAGTAAATACCATCGATAAACAACCAAGTTCCTGCGCCGGCCTCTTTGTTTTCTCATCACAAAGTTGCTCTTCGCTTTCCTGGTATCTTTTCAAAAAACAGCCATGCCGCCCACCGTTCCGACCCTCCACTACAACCATTAAGGCCGTCAACCCTATTCCAATCCAAACATCCTGATACGCCAGGTGCCTTACTCGACCAGAGCCCTGCTCACAAGGCCAAGCCTGTCCCGTCCTTCGTCCACCGGTACAATGCCAGAAGCTCCCTTCGTCGTTGTTGCTGCTCTCCGAGGTCTTCAGGTACTCGACCCCTGACCTGGGCGAGAGCACTACGCATCACTTTGCTGAATTTTCGCTGTTGACTTGTTAGCTTCCCTTCTCAACACAGTCCTGTTCACAGAACTCACTTGATACTCTGTGCTCAGAGTCACAACACATGCCTCGTGAGCCCGCACGATAGTCTCGCATGCCTTTGCAACGCTGGGCGATGCCTCTGACTGTAGCTTATCCGCAATAAGGAGCAACAAGAACGATCCCTGAAGGAGATAAATACCGAAGAAGAAGGGCATAAACTCCAGTCCGGGGTCGAACTCGAGGATTTGGTTGATGGCTTCGGCCGCTGCCACCGCATGGCTCGTTGCCGTGATGAACCCTTGCGACGAAATCCAGAGGTCGTCGTCATCAAGCAAGTTGATCGGATCCCACTTCCCAGCCAAGAGAATGTGCAACACATGCATAACGTGTGTACCGTATGCCATGACAATCCGGGTCTGAATGTTGCCCTCCGTGAGTCGACCCGATCCGCTTGAATGCACCGAGTGAACCGACGGTGTCGTGGTTTCGGGAACTCCAGCGAGCTCGTTATTCTCGCCGTGCTGCCCGTCAACCTTGTCGTCTCCTGAGCGTGGCAAATGTTTAAGCTCAAAGGCCTGCAAGCTTTGCTCATATATCTCCAAATGCCGAGTGATTTCTGCTGTCTGGGCATCCCACTCGTGCCCTGGGCGGAAAGCCATGCCAAATCGCGGATGGTTCTTTGCGTGGTGCAGATCCACGACTTCGCCCAGAATTGTCATCAGGGGGAGGAAGTATCCAAAGATACTATGACCTCGACACTCATACTGGGGTCCGCATATTTGCGACGAATCCGAGACGTATCCTTCGGGCCCAGTGTTGAGTAGGCTGGGATCCGTGTTGGAGCTGGAAAGGTTGCTGAAATCCCCATTCTGCCATGCCTTGTCGTCCATGGGCTGCAGCAGACCCTGACATTCGATATCCAGGAGAAACAAGGGGCGATTGTAGCACAGCGCCAAGTGTCTGTCGACAATGTAGAGGAGCCACCATATCCGGCGCCGTTCCTCACGTTCCTCCTCTGTCACGTATCCTCCACTGTTGCCATCCTGATCGTCCCCAGTCTCAGTGTCCATGGCACTCGTTTCTTGGCTTGTGGGTGATGGACCAACTGGCAACTCGCGTCCCAGCTTCAGCTCTCGCGCGAGGCCCCAAGCAGCAGTCCACCATCTCATACTAGCGCCCTTGTACTCACTCGCTGAGACAACAACTGCCAGGTGAATGTAGGTGATCACATCGTCCAGGCTTCCCGCTGCACCGAATGGCCCTGACTCGCCGGTCAGAGCATCTAGGCTAATGGACCCAGGCATAGCCACACCCAACCCACCAAGCGCAACTCCATCAGCCACCGGGCTTGGAGCATCTCCTGAAGTCGTATGAATAAGTGGCCGAAGAAGATAAACTGTTAGCTCAAGGAGCTTCTGGCACGTTTTAGCACGAGCTGAAGGCGTGCTGGCCAGGAAAGGGGCATCACTCGTTTGAGCTGCAACCCATAGCATGCTCGCTAGAAGGGCCGGCTGGCAATGTCTCGGTTTTGTAGGATGAAGGAAGTATTTCTTTCGTAGAACAAATCCTAACACGTAGGGCGACATTGGATGCATCTGAGCTGAGGAGGAAGACGCGAAATAAAGATCGACGAGATCGCAGGCAAGAGAGATTGGTAGGATATTGTTGAGGTGAGGGATCAAAGGTTCGAGGACCGGATATCGTAGTTTCGAGTTGCCGAAGCTCGGATGATGGACCTGAGATTGGTATTGGCCTGGTGGCGAAGCCATCGAGATTCCCCAGCCAGGGGATGCTCCTTTACCCATCGAGTACCCGAGTGGGCTATTTCCCATTCGAAAGGTCGTGTTGTTGCCAAAGTTCGGTGGGCTCTGGGCTTGCATCGAATATGGAAACTCGGAATAACCCGACATACTGTTTCTGCCACCAGGACCGTAGGTTTGGCCATTGAGCTCCAGACCTTGAGTATCGTAGTTTTGTGCCATGTTCCCAAATCCATTCAGATCCAGGCCTCCGTGGTTCTCCATTTGCTCGCTGTCCATAGCCTGGGGGCGTCCAAGCTGAGGCTGTTCATTCATGCCGCCGAGGTTCTCAAGACCTTCCAAGCCCTGAGTGTGTCGCATAACATCGTCGCTTTGGTCCTTGCTCGATTTGCTGCTTGTGCTCGGTTGTCGTTCGCCAGAGTGGGGAATGTTCGAAGTCTCGAGTCCATTGTTGGAGGATTGGTTGCTCTCACCCGTAATTTCTTCTGGGTTTTGGCCTTTTCCGGCCGCCGCAGCCTGAGCAGCAGCTTGCTGAGCCAATTCTTTCCGGGAGGCCTTTCCTCTCTTCTTCCTCTCACGGATGTATTCACACCCCAGGCCGAACTCTACTGAAGTCAGAAACGCTTCCTAACATTCGACTTCAGGACCTACCAATGCAGTGCGCGCAGGGGTGCTGGCCATCGCATTTTGTCCGAAGCTGGTTGCATTGATCACAGGCTCGGCTGATCCTCCTACGAATGCCTGACGCCCCAGATCCACGAGCAGCAGTTCCGTATGGATGTTGTCGATTCTTCGTCTGAGTGCCTGCCCTCGCCAGATGAGGGTTTTGGATGGATACTGGCTGTGAAAGTGGTTGAATTGGATATTGGTGGTTCTGCCCAAGTGTTTCTAATCCATTGCCTTGGATCTGAGTCTGTTGAACATTGCCATCTGGTGAGATGTTTGACGAGGCAATGTTCTGGTATGGAGAAAAGCGTTGAAGAGGGTTGGACAACATCTTTCCACGCGCGTGTTTATCACGTCTTCTGCAAGATGGTGAATGAAGCTTTCGCTGAGGTTGGACCAAGGTCTCGGTGGCTTGGATCAAGGGTGGAATGAGTTATCTCCCTCCTCTACCGATGGCAGGAGCAGATTCTTTCATAAACATGGTCAGTTTGCCTCTGCAAGCAGATCCAAAGGCTCTGCGGGGAAGTAATGAAGCAGACAGGGGCTTGAGTCTGATGACGGTTGCATGGGAAGAGTCGAGGTATCAAAATAGTACAAGATCAACCATGTTGATGGCCGGGGTAGACCTCGGCAAGCGGGGACCATAGAGTGATTGACAAGACACCTGACAGTCTCTTGGCATGAAGACGGCGGTAGAGTCGTTGTACGTGAAGGCGATCATAGTCTCCTTGAAAGAGGCGAGTTGATGAAGAGGGTACGCGGGTGGAGGAACGAGACCGGCGCCTGAACTGATACGCGACGCGACTAAAGAGAAATAGATAGACTTACCCTGACCGGCAAAAGGGTTCCAGCTGCCCTAGAAGGCACTGGAGAAGCTGACCGTAACCAGATAGTTGGGGCTTTCGCGTAACTTGCTCAGTGCGCTTTCAATTTCAACCTGCGGTGCACCCAAGAGCAATGATGGCCCTCGTCGTTTGCTGTAGCTCAAGTGGCGAACCTAGGTTATGGCTAAGAGTCGTGGGGAGGGCCCTGTAGCTGAGTTGTCCGGTTTGATACTTGTGTTGATAGAATGTCAGGCCAGGCCACGTCGGATCAGAAGACTGTGGTGGTGGATCTCCGAGGGGTTGCTGAAGGCCGAGTCTCTCAAGGTCGATACGGCGGTTTCGATGGAACCAACTGGCTGGAGAGGCGAGAAGACAGTCTGGATGACTCTGTCTAAACTGTCAATGTCAATGGTTCCTTGGAATTAGTCGGTGGCAGGAGGAGGGAGGAGAGATGGGCGTCTTTTTTTCTGGAGAAACCCCAACGGCGGCTCGTGACCGAAATGTCGGGCGTGGCCAGGACTATGCCTGTAGGGGACGGGGAGGAGTGCATTTGCTAACCCAGAGCGACCAGGCAGCTGCCGAATGCCAAATGGGTCGCTTATTACTCCGTACGGAGTAGTGAGGCTAGCTCGCAAGCCTGGGAGCGAGGTCCCGCCGAGGGTGGGTTGATGGGCAGATGTGGAGTATGGTCAGAGGTGGAGGATTTTGGGCATGGGTACCACTCACACCTCGAAGGCGTTGTCGGTTCTTGTTCCGAAGAGAATGACACTTGGACTGGGATCTCGTTCGAGGAATCTTCTCCTTTATGCGGGCCAAGGCGAACCGCGGACGTCAGGAGTTGGGTTGTCAGACGAATTGAAGCTAGAAAAGCCGTGACGATAGCCGTCGAGAGCACCATGTGGTGGCATCCATCTCAGGGATCTCTTCGTCTAGAACCATTCAACGACTAGACGGGGTGGGGACGCGAGAGTTGGTTTCCACAACCTCATGGCGTCAGTTGCTTCCGGTCCAGGCAAGGAGCTGCTGTATTCCAGCGCTTGTGTCTGCTCTGGCAACCAAGATTGTTTGAGCGACTCGCACGAACGAACCCAAGCGTTCCTCTCAGGGTCAGGGTCTCTGGACTTGGTGGCGTCTAGCGCGTCGGCGCCAACCTGACGTTCGGCTCCATCTTAACCGAGCCCCGATGTTGGAACCAATTTCCAGTTCGTTCGTTCGCACCCAAAAGGAGCGAAAGCTTAAACGGCTGAGCGGGGAGGATCTGACATTGATTTCTCGCTGGGTTTCATCGCATCGCATCGCCTGCCTGACAAGGCCCGATAGAAGAACTAAGGATCGCCGCCGCTTGTGTTCCATCCATCGCTGGCGACCCGTTCCGACTCTGTTCTGGGCATGGCAGAGCGCTGTGCGGAGCCATCCATCTCCATATCCGCGCGAGTGGTGCATGGGTGAGAAGAGGGTGTGGGAGGCCCTAAGATTGTCCGTCGCTCTCCATCCCCGGATTTTCACGATGGGGGATCTTCCGTAGTCAATTTAGTTTCCATGGAGGCTGAGAAAAGAAAAGATTGATCGAGGGGAAGCTGGTAAGTGTGTGTGTCCAAGCTTCAAGTGAGACGCGACGGAAGAAACCCCAGACTTGGTGCTGTACGCGCCTTCCTTGACAGGACGGGATGGCAATTGGGGGCGCCTTCCCCCAAACTCTTAGATCCAATCCAACCCCATTCCCTCAATCAATCCCATGGATGGCGCTTACCAGCAGCAGGTCGCCCAGATCATCACTTCCTTCTTCATTCATCTTCCCTGCCCGACACCAACGCAAACTCTTACTCTTTTCCATCTCGACCACCTCTCACTAATGACTTTTCCGAATAATACACCGAAAGAAGCTCGCCCCTTGTGTAACCTGCTGTTGTCGGCATGGTCGACGCCGCACTCGCGCGCCAATAGCATTGCGCATATGGCCCTGTCTGGTCTGCTCTGGACATGCACTTCCCCCCGCACCCGCAACTCGACTTGCGGAATTGACGGATACTGGCGGATGGATGCCGGCGCGGCACACAGGGTAGCGACATGACACCCTCTGCAGAGGCTGCTGCGATGGGATGGGATGGCCGCGCAGGGCAGCACCAACAAGGATGTGAACTCCAGCGCCTCGGACAGTCCAGTCATTCATCACAAAACCCCCAAAGCTCATGTTCTGACGGATGACGCGCCCACCGCCGGAATGTCCTGCTTGTGGCGCCGACACCATCAGTCAATCCACGGACGCCGGCCCGATTTCCCCACACTCCTCTTAATGCGCCTCTCGTGCATCCTTGCAACCTCTCCAACCAAATCCCGCCAACCCTAGTTCAACGGCGCGACTGTCGTGAAGCCCATGTCTCCTCTCATGGCAATCGTTCAACCTCCTGGCCGTGACCATTGTCGTGTGTGTGTGTGTGCCGCACAGCCCCTGCCCCCATCTTCCACCGTCCAAGACTTGAGTTCTGATGCTTTCTCAGCCAACTGTCATGATGTGGTTGCTGGTCCCCTGTTCCTAGTTACTACGTGCTTGCCCAAGGGCAACCTCCACCATTATGACAAAGCTGCGTGTAGCTAGTTACAAATGCTTCGTGTCCGATTACGAGCCTCCGTGTGTCCTGCGTATCATGCCCAATAGAGAGCCGCCTGCATGGTCGGTCTGGGAGCTTAAATGCGTCATGACACGCTCGCGTTGAGTCTCCAAGATTGCAGGTATTTTGCAGGAGAGACTATTACCTTTCGGTAATATTATGCAGACAGCATATCCGAGAAAGAGAGCTAGCAACACAGCACTCTACATCAGACAACATGTAAGCGTTCACGCACCTCGAAATGCCTCGGCTATACTATTTTTCAGGGGATAACCACACAAAACCGTAATGCTCATCCAATAAAGCTATAATCGATTGTCTAATATACATGAACTCTATCGACCTGACTAACATGGGTATTCCAACTCGAATATTCCAATTTGAAGTTGATGCCTTTGACGGCAGAGTCCAACCTGCTAACCCCAAGAAATCCTATATCAGATCGAAGCAGCCGATTCATTCGTCATTACTCACAATAAGAGGACAAAGAATGTCTCATCCGTTAGTCCAGGCCAGGGAGCCACCCGCCTCCTGATAGTGTCGCCCCTAGACCATCAAATGCTGCCATCTGATCGTTAACCTCGTTCTGCATGCTAGAATTACTCTCTGGGTTGCTGGCAGGCGTATCTCGGTTGTTAGAATCGCCAAACAGAAACACCGAGTTGTCCTGCCCGCTGTTGGCCATCTGCCAGGCCTCAAAGCTTTGGTGCCACCTCGCACTGTCATTCAAGAACCATTCCTGGCCGTCCATCCTCATTGGCCGATTTGAAGTTGGCTGGTTGCTAGAAGACATACCCGGGCTGCTGGTCGGTATGCCGTTGCGGTTGACGGATCCAAATGTTGGTTGGTAAGATGGCATCGATGTTGATACAGGGACGGGTCCCCATCCACCCATCGAATCGGCACAGAAAGCCAAGTTGGATCCGTTCGCCGGCATGCCTTGTTGCTGAGACAGGCCAGTATTCGAGAGCGGAGCACTCGTCGTCATGGGATCTGTTACAGATCGTTGTGGTTGCTGTTGCTGGATTTGTTGCATGGGCCGGGCGAGCTGTGTTCGAGAGTACTGAGTCAAGGGGCTATAGTCGCCTCCTGTCTTGAGCCCCAGGCCACCGTCAGAAAGCGGCGAAGCAGCTATATTCGATTGAGGTGAAGGAACATCGGATGTGCTGTAAGTTCCGTACTTCTCATCTGCTCGTTGAAGCACAAATGCAGCGTCCTCGGGAAGTTCGCAGTTCCACTTTCTAGCGAGAACGCTCAGGATAGTGAGGGTTCGTCTTGCGCAGAGCCAATCTTCGGCAATTTCTTCGAGATGTTTCACACCATGCGTGATATCTCTTCGGGCAGTTTTCTCGGGAAGGTTGAGCAAGTGGATTGTGCACGCGCTATGCACCATGTAAACGGCGATGTTGCAGATCTGGCGCAGATTCCAGAGTTTCTTATATAGCCGGAGAAGCTTTGAGATGGCGCCCGCATTTGCTGTGCATATGCGCCGGGGCGAGACGTGCGGCGGGAGGGGAGAAGCCGCCGGTGAGTATTTCAAAAACGGTCGGAAAAGGTGAATGTATTGAAGATGGAAGAACATGCTGTATATGGTCAGTTGTGTCACCAAGTCATGGACATTCTACTCACTGCATAAGGAGCACATTTGGCAATTGGCCGTCCTTAGGCTCAAACTCCTTTGGAAGTTCCTTTCTCCATTCTTCCAAGCGGCGATGCAACTCGCTCAGCTTCTTGAGCTCCACGGCTTTGCCACTGGACTTGCCAATGGTGCTCGGATGATAGAAGAATGCGAGCAGATCGCTGCTAATCTCGGAAAGTTTCGACATCTGGAGGGCGATGGCTCGGGTTCTCGACGGTTGCTTGAATGACTGATCAAACCCGCTGTCGGTGTAAGGTGACCACGACTCGGCATCCTCACCAGGAAAGACCTCAAACTTGGAGACATTGAAAGAGCTCTTTGGAATCTGCGGGAGTCTTCCAAGGTAGTTTGACCAACACTTGTCGAATAGATAGCAGCCCCAGAAGGTGATTCGCCTGGCGTCGATCTCATAATCGCTCATCCGTTCCTTGTCAAGCTGGCCAACGTCCAGGTTCAGGCCAATATCTTCTGCCATACGGAAACTCATACCGCTGTATACCCAGCCTTTGGCTTCACGGGCGCAACCAGCCTCCCGAACCGACATGAGTGCTAGGGCCTGGACGGTAACTAACCGTGGCTTCTCATATTCGTCGTTTTCGACGATCAGGCGCTTCGCCTCAGCAAAGAAGTGATCGCCCTTTGTCCGGTTATCGCCTGGTGTTCCATAGGCTCCAGCAACGCTCGTAAAATGACATCCAAGAGCAAGCATAGCGTTGACCAGGAGTGATGAGCAATATGCAGTACCCTTCCCCAGCCCAGCCTTGCCTCTCATGAAATCCCGGAAGAACATGGTCTTGGAAAGAGTGGTAAAGTAGGGGTAGTGCCAGTTGAAGTACATGTTGATCAGGTGAGTGATAAGTTGAGTGTCTTGCGTGACGCGAGTCCAGGATGTAATGGGGTCCTCTCCAGATACAAATTGTTCCGGATTTGGATCAGCTTCTTCATGATTCGGATCACCCAGATAGATGAGATGAGATGTGCCACCGATGAAGCGAACGGCGCCGTTCTCGAGTCTGAGCTCACCCATCTTCCGAGCGAGATCCCTCTCACCCTGCACAGGCTCTGTGGTGTAGTTGTCATTTGAGTGATCCAAGTCATCGTTGTCCTCATTTCCTTGCTGTGGTGGCTCCAGTGTTTGCTGCTGCTTAAGAATCTGCTCAGCAACAGCATCGAGGCTGTTGCAAGTTCGGATCTTGTGGACAATTTCGGGAACCTCTTCCTCCTCCGCGTTAAGGATAGCTTCGATAAGAATCTGCAAGGTCGAGTTTCGAGCTTTCATGCTGTCGACCTTTTCACGGTAGACGCCCTTGCGCCGATGATCCGAGTTGGGATCATAGACGCACTCAGTACCATAGACGCTGGAGCAAGCTGCGCAACTTGGAACAGCTCCGTCACACTTGGACTTGCGCTTCCGACAGGCGATACAGGCTGTGCTGACGCATCGCCGCTTCTGGCCCGAAGGATCGGCACCTCTGCGTGACTTCTTCCGTGTTGCGCCTGGGTTGGGGGCCGATGGGCCGGGCTGCTGCGGCGTGCTTAGACGCGGCTCCTCCATGGTTTCAGTGATGAAGAGCGCTGCCAGGGATGAGATGTGGGCAGGCTAGGTAAGAAAGGCGCCTGAGGAGATAGAGGATGAGAAAGGCCAGCTCCAAGACGATGGTATGACGCGATACTCAAGACGCGCTGGTCGTCGGGAGAGGCCCACACGAGCACCCGTGGGGGACTAGGAATCAGGGTTACAGGGCGAACGGGGATCAGCAATTAATTAGGGAGCTAAGCGAATATAAACCCGTTGCGGTTGGACGGCGATACGACGGTTGGTTGATGCGAATGAAGGCAATGAGGTTATTTGAACCAGAGCGTAGATACTGTACTAATCCGTCCCGCGGTTTAGTGCTTGGTAATCAATCATGGTTGGGCCCAGAGAGGTGGAAGGGGTCAGGCTGTCAAGTCAAAGCCAATACCGACAGAGGGAGGCGAGGGGTTCCTCTCAAGGATGAGGATTGTATCAAGGTGGCGCGTGAGGCGATGAGCGAGAAGGGGTGACGAGTAAGAGTTTAGGGCGGGGACGGAATCTTTTTTGGAGGATCAAAAACGGATGAGATGAGACGAGATGGAGATGGCAGAAGCCGAAAGCGGCGCCTGTAGAGGTTGATGGCAATTGGACGTCGCTGAGGATCCAGAACCAGAGTTAAAAAGAAGGAGGGACCAACCGGCACGACGTTGTGAGGAAGGAGGTACCTAGGCCTAGGTAGCCCAGCGTGGAGGAGGGCTTTTTTCCTGCGCCGTGACAGGGAAACTGGTCGATGGGTCCCGCCTTTTGAACCGCTCTGGCGACTCACAGCACAAGATGTTATGTAACTGGTTGTGTAGTGAGCCACCACCTAAATCCAACTCCCTCTCACTGGAACTCTACTAACTCGGAGTGGCTCGGTATCCGGCTTTTTAGGGAATGAAGCCAGCACTGCCACCCTCGAAACACCAGGCACAAAAGTCTGCGATGGTACGGATACAGTAGTTCCCCCAGATGCCCCCCCCGCGATACCATCCCAGTGGGACAAACGGGACATGCAGCTCATATCTTTATCGATCGACCAGCCAAGGGTGTGGCTCCTCTTCCTAGCGCAACGGGGGACCCGGGATCCCTGATAACAGAGGCAGCCTTCTTGATAAGGTCGCATCAACGCCCCCAGATTGGCTGCCATGGACGTATCAAGGCGCCTGGAGTGTCTATCAGTTCGGCATTTGCTGCTGCCCTCTTTTCTCCCCCCTGAATATGATACTGCACCGAACACTTCCCCATCCGTGCCGCCCCGTGGCGGATCGAGAACCAGGCTGGGCGGCCCCGCGCTCTGGGGCTCTGGTGTCGTCGAGTCATTCATTGAGAGGACCAACAGATCAACCACGAGAGCACGAAACCAAGTGAGCCCAAACCTTCCTGCCGGATATTAAGGAGCAGTCCAATATTGGATTCTCACAGCCTCTGAGAGGTCCAAGAACGACAAGATTCAGCCTCCATCCAGAGTTCCCAGAAGTGGACCTTGCCAGACGCGGACACTAGGATCCACAGGGGCAAACTCACAGAGAGCCTCATACATGCAGCTCAAGCCATGTCAAGGGCGAGGTCGCCGAGGTTTGTGATCTCGGGTACTAAAATTTTCAATATTTGACATGATCATGCTTGACCTGGCAGATCATTCGTTGTATCGATGTAGGTTCTTTGTCAGGCCACCATGAAATCTAGTGGCCTCTGAATCATTGACCAACACCCCCCATTCCGTCAACTCATTTGTCTCATGACATTTTGTATAGGTCGTTCTAGAAGCATCCGACCTGATAGAGATGCCCACGGCTCTAGACATATGGCACACAGGGCTCACAGCATACACAGCTCAACAGTTGCTCCAAGTTTCAACGTTCAAAGACTTCATCCACACTTTGCATGCTTTTAACAGTGGTGATACATACAAGGTACATCCGGCTGTCTACCGTACACTCCAGAAGATGGTATATTACACGGGCGGCCCCATCCACCCAGCAGCCAGAATCCTCACTCATAAACCATATGCTATCATTTTCTTCAGCCCCGTCCCAGGTACCAGTTGTGGGCCAGCTGGCTGGTCAGGTAGCTGAAAGGTGTGGGAACCTCGGCCATGCCCTTCCTCGCCACGGGGTGGCGCAGGTAGACGGCGGCGCAGATGTTGGGGTTGACCTCGAGGTAGCGAGGGATGAAGGCAAAGGCCGACATGTAGGGGCGGGGTCGCCAGGGGGTAGCATAAGGCTTTGACTCGTCGATAGGGTTCTCAGCGTCCTTCCTCATGATGGCGGCGAGACGGCGAATCTCGTCCTGGGTGAGGTCTTCTCGGGCGAGAATGCGGGCGGCGCGGGCACGCTCTCGGTCGTCCTTGAAACCATCCATACCTTCCTCCAAAACTCTTGTCTTGAACTGCAGTTCCTTCTCTTCCTTCTCTTCTCGTTGCTGCCTCTGCTCCTCAGTTTCCTCTTCGGCGGGGGCGGGGTCAGCCTTTCGGAAGCTCTCCACAGAGCCCAGCTTCTCAATCTGAGATTGAATCTCGTTGAGGAGGTCCCTGGCGTTCAGCTTGTTATCCTCTGGCAGGGAGAGGAAGCGCTGAGCAGTGTCACGGAACAAACGGAGCTCCTTCTTCTGCTTGGCCGATAGGTTCTTGAGATCACCACCCTTCAGAATCTCTCGAGCCGTGCTTCGGAGGTTCTTGACACGGCGCCATTGGACTTGCATCTCAGCACGCTGCTCATCGAGCGATTCGTCGGCGAGCTGCGCATCATTGGGCTTGGCAGACTCTCCCTCCTTGGCAGCCAGATGCTCCAGAATTCGAGAGCGCTGGTTGAGACCCCACTCCTTGGTCTTCTCTTCCTTATTCTTAAGAGATTCCCTGCTCTGCTTGACCGACTCGTCGGGCTTCTTTTGCTCTCCAGTTCCATACAGAACCTTCTCAATCTGAACTTGGAACATGTCACCGGGGTTCAAGGCATAAGACGGGTGAACCATCTATGACATGATGTCAGCAATCCATACTGAATTTTCCAAATATCGTCAGAAACCCACCTTCTTGCCATTGACCTTGACAGCTCCGTGAATGATGAATTGGCGAGCTTGCCGCACACTACTGGCAAACATGGCGCGGAAAACAGCTGTGTCCAGTCTTCGCTCCAGGGGTGCAAAAGTCATTTGCATGTATGGCGTCATGTTCTCAAAATGATGGGACAGCATCTCGTTGACATCGCCAAAGCCAGATTTCCGCTGAGCAGGATGGGAGGGAATCCGGACCTTGGTGCTGCCTTGGGGGACTCGGGAGTAGGACTCAGCCGTGACCTTGGAGGTGGTCAAACCTGAACCACGACCAGCCGCCTGCTCGGAACCATCATTGGCGGCGAGATACTCGGGGGGGAGATCGACGGAGGAGAGGAGACGTCGGGAAAACAGTCGCACCCATTTCTTCTCGGGGATGTGCTCGCCGTGGTAGCCTCGGGTTTTCGACTTGGCCGCCCACTTTTGCTGGAAAAAGGTCGCTCGGCCCTTGACGAGGGGCTCTCGGCCGGCCGCACGAGCGATATTATACAGGTTGTACTTGTTCCATGATTGCCTCAGTTTCTATATGTCGTGTGTCGGTTAGCCAGTGCTGAAATTGGGAGCGGGCGCAAAGCGAAGTCGGACTGAAACTTGTCAATGGATGAGAAGAGGCCAACGTACTGGGCGGCTGAGACTGTAGAATCTCCACGGCTTGCGCATCTTGACGAATTGAGGCCCACGGTGCTGGGAACTGGGCTCGTCTTGGTGAGCTTGAGGAGCCAAATTTTTGGTCTCGAGCCGATTCTGGGCCAACGGATTATCCCGCCGCTCCGATGTGAAGTTGGTGGTGGGCTGAAAGCTGACATAATCGAGCGTGTGAGCGAGGGCCAGAGGTACGTACCTAGCTTTTTGATAGTGGGGCAGCCACGCCGCGGACAGGAGACGCGACTCAATTAAACACGACGCGTCGTCGCTAACCCGGAGACCCTCTTGACTTGAGAAATGGACCAAGTCCACCAACAACCACAGATTGTTGTTTCTCGTGAATTTTGACAGTTGATTTTCTCCTTCTTTTTGTGTCCAAGAAATATTAAACATGCTGTCTGCTTCTTCACCCATCACCTTCCCCAAAAGCTCTCCTCCTCCCACGAAGCGCGCCAAACCCCACGACCATGGCCCTCCTAAACCGAAAGCCCGAACTGGACCATTTCTGGTCGATGATGACGACGACTCCGACTCGAACGATGATGTCGAGGAATCTTTGGATACACAACCTCTAGCGAAGCGTCCCAGGATCGAGGATCTCCGTGAGAAGCCTTCAGAGACAGTCCCTGAAGTCGAGTCGGCAACTGCAAAGCCCGTCAATGACCCTAAGTCAACACCAGAGATCATCGACGTGGGAGCCCGGCGGCCGGCATGGCCAATTCAACAAGATCTATATTCCACATCTATTTTCAGCAGACTGTCGTCCAAATCTTTCACAGTCAGGACATGCAAGGGCAACATGGCAACCATCAAGGAGCGAAAGACAAGCTCAGCACCCACATACGAGTCAATGGTTGCAGCTCGGTCAAAGACAAAGGAAGGACGAGCGAAGAGAAGCTACTACGGCATCGATATTCATAATCTAATGAGCGCCGCTTCCGCTGAGATTGCCGCCAAGCGACAAACACGGCCACAGGAACCCAGCGTGCCAGTACATTCGATCGAGACCCCAGTAACAACCGGCAAGAAGCCTAAGCGAACACTACTATGGACGGAGAAATATCGAGCGCGGACTTTTATGGATCTGTGTGGCGATGATGGTACCAATCGACTGGTTTTGCGATGGTTGAAGAAATGGGATCCCATCGTCTTTCCAGGAGCGGCCAAGTCGAGGCCAGCAGTCGCAAGACGACCAGGACTGAAGCGACAAGAGGAGGAAGAGAAGCCGCACCGAAAGATTCTTATGCTCACGGGGCCACCAGGACTGGGCAAGACAACATTGGCACATGTATGCGCCAGACAGGCTGGTTACGAGGCTATCGAGATCAACGCTAGCGACGACCGAAGTCGTGATGTCGTGAAGAACCGGATTCGGACAAGTCTGGGCACAGAAAGCGTCAAGATGGTTAGCAACCGCAAAGACGGCGATGGACCCCAAAAGGTGGCCAAGCCTGCGTGTGTCGTGGTGGACGAAGTCGACGGCGTTGTGTCGGGTTCAGGAGGCTCAGGTGAAGGTGGCTTTGTCAAGGCACTCATAGACCTTGTCCTTCTGGACCAGAAAAACTCGTCAGGGGCAGCAGCGTCGTCGAACCATCATGGGCGCAAGAAGAAGGGTGATGACTTTCGACTCATGCGTCCCCTGATTCTCATCTGCAACGACGTTTACGCCCCAGCCCTTCGACCACTCCGACAATCCGGTTTGGCCGAGATCATTCATGTCGGCAAGCCCACCATCGACTCAGTTGTTGGTCGTCTCAAGGCCGTTTTTGAGAAAGAGGGCATTCCCTGCGACAAGGACGCCGCTCGAAAGCTCTGTGAGGCAGCATGGGGCATGACCAGTGGCATTGATGCCAAACGAGGCGCCGAGAGCACTGTCGAGGGTGACCTTCGAGGTGTCATGGTGGTTGGTGAATGGGTCGCAGGACGCTTCCGAGCATCGCCTCCGGATGGTTCAGGTCGCCTTACTCGACAATGGATAGAACGCAATGTTCTCCAAGATCTTGCTAACGGCGCTGGTGGTGCTCGTGGGGTTGGTCGTGGTGGTGTCAAAGACATCATCTCACGTCTGTTCCAAGAAGGCGGCGGTTTTCCCAAGCAGGCGATGAACTTTTCGGAATCCAAAACAAAGCATGAGCAGCCAAAGGCAGAGCTGGGCTTTGGCGAGTACCAGAAGAAGCATGCCATGGAGCGTCTACGGCAGATGATTGACACGAGCGGTGAGATCAGTCACATCATGACCGGGGTGTTTGCCGAGTATCCCAACCGCGAGTTCAACGATGATCTCTACCTTACAAAGCCTAACCAGGCGTATGAGTGGCTTCATTTCCACGATACTTGCCAGTCACGGTTGTACGCCAGTCAGGAGTGGGAACTCTCGCAGTATCTCAGCCAACCTGTGCTGGCATGCCACCATCTATTCGCTTCACCGAAGCGGTATCTGCCCAGCATGGGCTACGACCGTCGTTGGGGTGGCGATGCCGAGGAGGATACCGCGCCTCCTATGCCCTTCTCTGGCCCTCGTGCAGACTATCAAGCCAACGAAGCTGAGCGGCAGAACAGGGCTCAACTCCAGGCTTTGCAGAGCCAGCTTTCACCAACACTCATGCGATCGTTCCGCAGTGCCGAAGATGTGGCTGCTGAATTCCTTCCGTACCTGGTACGTCTCGTGTCCCCTGATGTCAAGCCTGTCGTCGTGGGTGGAAGCCAGGGGTCTACAGCCAGCGTACGCAAGGAGAGCGAACGTGCCATGGTCAAGCGTGCGTCCGAGGTACTCGCCGAGGTGGGAATTTCTCTGCAAAAGGGCAAGATTGAGAGCGAATCACTGGTCAACCGGGGGGCGCAGTACGTCTACCGTATGGAACCGTAAGTCCCCAAATCTGCTTCGACTACATATCAACCGTCACTAACACTCACCATAGGGATCTCGACGCTCTCGCCACATTCGAGACTGGTGCTTCATTGCTCCTTCCGTCGGCAGCGCCTACGCGCTACGCCGTGCGACAAGTGCTTGACCAGGAACTTCGCAAGACGAACTTAGAACGCGAGGCCCTTGCTCGCCAGGCGCGGTTCCAAGCTGGCAACCCCTCAGGGCGGCTTGAGAGCCTGACCAAGGCTGCCAATGCTGGGAACAAGAAGATTGTCGAGGAGGAATCTGCCAAGGACGCATTGTCCGTCAAGCGAGACTTCTTTGGTCGTATTATTGAGGTACGGCCAGTTGTCGAGACTGGCAAGGAGAGCACAGAACAGAGGGCGCGCAAGACGGAAAAGGAGCGCAAGGTGTGGGTGACGTACCACGAAGGGTTGAATAATGCTGTGAGGAAACCCATGTCGTTGCAAGAGTTTATGAGAGGTCTATAAGGAACAAGGGACAAGGTGCATAGATAGCGAATGAGATTTTTTATCAAATATTTATATCAAGACGCTCGTGTATTCTAACAGTTTATACATCTATGCCAACACACATGCAGCAGTATCCAAGAAATGTTAACATGGCTCATCAAAAGGGAATACTCTCTACAGCTTGGCCTTGGGCCTCTGGGCTGGCACGGCCAGGGGGTCATAGACTGTCGTCGACAGGTTATCGGCGGGGATGGAGGAATGCTGAAACAGACTCCGCGTGTCGAGGAGGCCGGGGTGAAGCTCGTCGATGCGGTTGCAGCCGATGAGACGCATGTTCATCTCCAGCTCATCCTTGAGCAGCTGCATGGCGCGATCGACACCAGGCTCTCCGTAGGCGCTCATGGCGTAGAGGAAAGGTCGGCCGATACCGACACCGCGAGCGCCCAGGCACAGCGCCTTGAGGATATCTGTGCCGCGACGCACTCCACCGTCGATGTAAACCTCGATCTTAGAGTCCAAGCCCCTCTCCCGCAGGACGGGCATCGTCTCTGCGAGGATCTCGACGGCGGAGCGGGCAAACTCGAGCTGACGACCACCGTGGTTGGACAGGACAACACCCTGGCAGCCGTACTCGACGGCCTTGAGCACATCCTCGACGCGCTGGACGCCCTTGATGACGATGGGCATGGACGTGATGCTCTGGAACCAGGGGATGTCCTTCCAGCTCAGGGCAGGGTCGATAAAGGTGGAGATGGCGCGGGCAGCACCCTGGCTGTTGTCCGTATCCTGACCCTCTTGGACGTGCGAGCCCGGGTCGGTGAACTTGGAGCGCATGTCCTTTTCACGACGTCCCAGCTGCGGCGCATCAACAGTGATAAACAGACCCTTGCAGCCGCGCTTCTCAGCATGCTGCACAATCTTGCGCGTGATTTCACGGTCCTTGTTGACGTAGAGCTGCAGCCACTGCACCTGGTCACCGGAGCGAGCGTCGATGATCTCGTCAAACGAGCACGAGGCGAGGGTTGGGATCATCTGGATGATGTTGTGTTTGCCCGAGGAGCGGGTGAGCACCACCTCGCCCTCGGGGTGGCCCAGCTTGCCGAGAGCCGTGGCGGTCACGTAGACGGGGATGTCGGTCTTGTCGCCGAGCATGGTAGTGGTGATATCGACGTTCTCTACGTCGACGAGGATTTGAGGGCGGAACCAGATGCGGTGAAAGGCGCTGTGGTTCTCGCGCATAGTCTAGGCAAGTTAGCATAGCTTCAGAGAGCAAACAAGAGTAGAAAACCGTACAATCTCGTCATCGGCAGCACTCGAGTAGTATCCCCAGGCCGTCTTCTTCATGACCCTCCTCGCCACGGCCTCAAAGTCGTGCAGGTTGTAGCACTGCGACAGCAGGGGCTTCTGCTCGACGCGCTCCAGGCGCTCGGCCTCGTCGGGGTCCTCCTCCTTCTCCTCCTGCTGGACGGTACCCATGTCGACGGGGCCAAGGTGCTTGGAGGCGTCGAGGTACTTGTCGAGGGTGTCGGGAGGGTGGATGGGCTCGTACTCTTCGGTGGCATCTTTGCCCTGCGCATGTTAGATAACACAGTCTAGAGTTTGAGACGCAAAGGACGTACGGCGTATTTGAGGATAATCTTTTTGCCTCCAGGGTGCTCTGTAGCTTTGTTAGTCCATCTCGTCTGCCAGAATCTTCCCCTTCTTGACCGTACCCGGCAGAAATTCTGTCACATCATATGCTTTGCCCTATCGCCCCAGTAAGTCAATCAGTCGAGCGCAAGCACGCAATCGCAGCTACTAACGTGAACAATGACCCAGCACGAGTCGGCATTGTTGTGCTCAGCAACTTCGGCGCCCTTTAACACCATGATGAAGAATGGTTTTGTGTGTGTGTAGAACACAAGAGTCTGGTCGCGATGCGCACAAAAAGGCAGTGACAGGACGAGGAAGGTGCCTTTGGCCCGAGGTTGAATGACGAAATGAATGCTCGGCTCTGGTGGTCCAAGGGTTGGTCGGTGCTGTTCTTGTTGAGGTATCCAAACACCCAGCACAACTCACAATGATGATAACAAAAAGAAGAAAGGGAAAGAAAGAGAAGCAGAAGCAGCAGGAGAAGAAGGAGGACCCAAAAAGGGACAAGATAGCCGCGCTGGCTCCGGACCCGGACCTCGACTTGAACGGAACCGACTCGGGAGAGCAAGCAGCAACACAAACGGCGGAAAGAGATGGCCCGCTCTTGCGGGGGAGGAGCCCCACTCCCAGACCCCAAAACAGCCACTAGAACCTCCTGGATTAGCACCTCTAGCGGTGTCCCTTCAGTGGGCTCGCCGCTAGAGCTTAGCGTTGGGGGTCGCAGCTCGGCCGTCGGGGCAATGACGTGCGGGGTGCAGCCGTCGAGCTACTCCATAAAAGGGTCTTGGAGCGCATCCAACCTCCTCTCGGTATAAAGCATCGCGAAGGCGACTGCAACAGCCACCGAGCCTATTTATTAGTTATGCTATGCTGCATTGCGTGTAGGTCAAACGTGGGTTCCGATTTGTCTACATGTATTGCTCAAAGTCAACTCCTACCACTCACCCACTGCAGTGCTAAATCGCCACAACTTTTCTCCCTCCTCTCCCTCCCATCCATCCATCTCTTTGACCATCCCCTCGGTGACGATATATACTTGTCCCAGTTGGCCCCTCGAGCATCCACTTTAGGTGCCTCTCTAGTGACTCAGTACTCATGAATCCGCCGAGTGATCCAATCCTCATGTCCCTTAGCTTCCATCATCCATTCATTCATTACTTCCATGCGTTCAAGCCTGCCCATGGATCATGAGGCTGCTGTTGCGCTGCCGATTGGGGCTGCGCGCTGGCAGGATGCGCGCTGGCAGGATGCGCGCTGGCAGGATGCGCGCTGTTTGGGAACTCTTGATTTCCATAATGGAACGTCTGCTGGGGTCCCAACGGAGGCGGACCTGGGGGAGGAGGTGGCGGGACGAATCCTGGAGGCACATATCCTCCCTGCGCCTGTTGCGGTGCCGCCGATGCTCCATATCCGCCAAATGATTGATGCGCCTGGTGTCCAAACGTTGTCTGGTTGGGAGGTGGTGACGCCGCACCTCTATAACCGCCCATCGCAAACGACGTCTTGTTCGGTGGCGGAGATGTCGCATACTGGCTTGGGTTATACGTCGGTTGGGCAAACGTGTTGATTGGTGCTGGTCCGAATGACTGCGTTGTGGGCGCACCACTGAAGTTCTGGTATCCTTGCTGTCCTGGCATTGTTTGCTGGTTTGGTGGCGGCGAACTGGGTACCTGATACTGTCCTGGGAAGCTGGACTGCGTGTACCGAGGTCCTTGTCCCTGCTGGAACACGGGTGCTGGTGTAGGTCGGTTCGTGGGCTGAGATGATGCCGACTTGCTCGGGTCCATCGACATTCGGTCCATGAGCTCTCGAAGCCTCTCCCGCTCCATCTCGGCATGCGAGTTCTTGCTCGTCGACCGATCCTGTTCGATCTGGTTGAGTAGTTGTGCGCCCTCCGATCTCCGGTTGTTGACAAACGTTTCGACGTTCTTTTCCAGGCTCTCCACCGTCTCACGCATCTCCGAGTACCAGTTCTTGGCGCTCTGTAGTCCTGCAACCAGATCCAGGAACTCTTGGTATGCCCGCTTATACCGGTTGATGACCGACGATCGCTGCCGCTGAATTGTCTCGTACTTGTTCTGCTCCGACTGTACCCGCTTGTCCTGCAGCAGCCTGTTGAACGTGCCTGTAAGCTCCTTCATCAAGGCTGACTGCTTGTGGTTTGCCTGTAGCAGTCGGTTCTGGTGGGGTCTGAACTTTTCCAATTCCTGCTCAAACAGTTGCGTCTCGTAGTTTGCTATCGACTTCTTGTTGAGGATGAGAATTTGGGAGATGTCGTCGTTGTGAGCCTCGTCAAGGTCAGCTACAGTATCCAACTAATGGTCAGTGATGCACTCACCTTGTCCTTCAAGTCCTTCAGTACCTGGTTTCGCTCCCGCTTGATAAGATTGAGCTTCTTCAGAATATCCTCGACCTTGTTGATCTGATCCATCACGCTGGGTCCCTCGTCGAAATCATCATCCAATAGGTTGGGCTCACAGCCAGCCGGGCTGGTTGCGTTGCTTGACCTCGCCCGTGCCTCTGCAACAGCTTGCTGGAAGAGCCGGTCAACCTCGCCTGTCTGAGCAGCCCGCCTCATTTCATCAAAATCCATCTCGTTTTGCCGCAGCTTGCCTGCCAATTGGTTGTCGCTTCTCATGGCTTCGTCGAGGGCTTCGCGATAGTTGCGGATGTCGCTTCGAAGTGTCGTCGTCAACCTCGAACTGGGCTGCTGTGTCCACTCGGTCTCGTATTTGGAACGCATCTTCTCGCATACACCTTCCTCCATATCCAGCTGCTTAGTGCTCTTTTCCAGGATGGAGATGATGGACTCCTTCTCCGTCTTGAGAGACCCAAAAATGGCCACCGGGTTCTCGTGGTCCGAAACGTCTTCGCACCATTGCCGGAAGTCCTCGTCAGGCAAAATGTCCTGGTCGAAACCGCCCTTCAGCACTTGCAATGCGCCAGGGAGCCTTAGATAATCCAGACTGGCAGCCATCTCGCCATTGGCTGTATCCACTCGCTCCGTCTCGGCTCTCACCAACTTGGCCTTCTCCTCATCATACAGACTCGCAGATTCCGTCACGGCAAATGGGACGATCTTTGAGAAGAGATCGGGACCGGTGATGTGCTGGATGTCTTGGCCGGCATACAATTCGCTAACGGGGATGGGTTTGGCGGCTGGCAGCTTGGCAACGGCTTCGAGGCTCGCTTCCGCGGGCACTTCTTGATGATAGATATAGTCGTTGTCTCTCAAAAGACTCTGCAGCTGGTTCTGTACGGTTGAGTGGTGTCGCTTGGTTAGTTCTTGAAGTACGCCACCGCACTCAGCGCCAAGGTTAGAACTCAAGGGCGTAGAGCTGGGGAAGTTCCTGGCAACTCTTTCAGCCTCTTTTGCTTGAGTCTCGGCAACCTGCAATCGTCCGACAGCGACACCATGCTGACCGGCCTCGTCGTCTGTCATGGCTTGATAATATTGCGCCATGGAGTTTAAGAGGTTAGTTTTGACCTATGCTTGTCAGCTTAGTTAAGCCAGTATCGTTCTCGAGGTATTACCTGAACCACCATTAACCACACTTTTTCGAAAATGGCCTTGTTCACGTTTTCTTGCACTCCCTCAAGAGCCTGGCCGTACAAATATCCAGCCTGGGCAGCAAGTTTGGCGAGCAAGCCAATCTTTTTCTTGTCTGCGATCTGCTTCTCGAGAAAGATCTCCTGTGCTTGGGCAAGCATAATGTGAATAAGAGTTTTGACAGTTTCTCTGCTCAGATCGGACGAAGGTGCGTGCAGAAAGTTCTCGTTGATGTAAGTGAACATGCCCGCAGACGCCTGGAAGTTACGGTAGGCCATTTTGAGGCCGGACTCCTCGGCTCGGTCTTGCAGGGCGGCATGGCAGGAGAGAATAGCGGAGATGTTGAAAATGATGGAGGCTTTCTCAAAAGCAAGAGAGTATTGCGCTGTGGACTTGTGCGTAAAGGCGTCAAACCTAGTTAGGACTATGTTAGTATATTGGAATGCACAGCCCAGGAATGTCGTCGAACAAAGCGCACCATGTAAAAGAGATCTTGATATGTTGTTCGTCGACGGGAAATCGCAGGTCCAGAAGCTCAAGCTGGCCGTAGTAACGGTATAGCATATCCCTCCCAGAAGTGCTGTCGTTGCCAGCGCCTCGAACGTCTTGTCTCAACCGATTAAGCGTGGCACATTCCTCCGCGTAGCGCTCGGGGTCGTCGCCATATGTGTCGCGGATATAGCCTTTGAGAGGCGCAATCCAGTCGATCTCGTTGGTGGCCTTGAGAGGCACCGAGATCATTGGAGACTGCGACATGGCGGTCGACAGCTGGAGCGCAACCGAGCAGGCGAAAAGGAAGCTTGTTAAGAGCGAATTGAAAGCCCGACGAGTTGTGGCCGGGGAGCCAAGGGCATGCGGGTTCGCGGGGAGGAATCGGGAGGAGGTCGCGGGCGAGAGGTCGGGCGGATGCAGGTGATGGTTGCAGCTGAGCTAAGACTGAGCGACCCGAAAGGACGGACGGGGGAATGACGAGATCGGGCCTCCCGGGAAGCAGGGTCGATAGACGGCTGGTCGCGGAGAATGCGACCCGATCTAGGTATCTCTCCTCTCGTAGCAGTAGCGGGAACGAGTCGGCGGGTGGTTGGACGATGGATGATTTGGGGGCGGTAGCGG
>SSHR01000967.1:0-20332 GCA_006518225.1 Fusarium neocosmosporiellum | reverse complement strand
CGGCGCCTGGTCAAGTGGTCAACCACAACCAAAAGCAACAAACCAAACTCTCTTCCCTACCCGTTTGGCTCATGCGGGGCCACGGGCCCTGAAGGAGCAAAACTCCCAAGGGGCCCACATGAGCCAACGGGTAGAAGAAATGACCACCGCTGACCAGGCGCCATAAAAAAAACAACAACCACCTGGGTTGGCTGGTTGACTGACAACTAGTCAACCAGCCAACTACAGGAAAAAAGAAAAAAGGTTTTGACCCAGCTTTTTGATATTGCATTTCGGTTCTGGGTTCCCCCCCCCTTTTTTTTTTCTTTTTTTGGATCACTCGCCCTCAAGATGTAGTCAATCTGGCAGGTCTATCTGCACTGGCTCATGGATACCCAGTACGAACGGAGACAATCTTGGGCATGTCTGCTAATGAATAGCTTTCCAGAGATTCATTATCACATGTGTCTAATTGTGCCCGAACTGTCGATCCAAAGCCACCACTGACGTCAGTGGATTTTGGCGATCTGGACGCCGTCTATATATGCCCACTTGTGCCATTCGGCAATCTGCTAGCCCCCCATCCTCACTCCCTGCTTGTCTACTCCTCTCGATATCTTGTCAAAGCATACTCTTCTCCTTTGATTCCATTCACAGCGTCTATTCACAATGACGAGTGATGTGCTAGAAATTGCCAATGGCAAATGCGCCACTGCACTTGGAGGGGTACCTCTCTCTTCCTCTGCTCCATCATTCACTACTAACCGGGTTGAGCACAGCTGAAACCCCCGCACAATTGGACAAACGACTATCGAGATATGGGCTACGACAGGGTATAGGGTCCGGATGGCCAAGTAGCCGATCTGGTCATGCAGCATGGTATTCAGGGCCGGGTCATGCGGGTCTCTGTGTTTCAGATTGTAGACGGCAAGTTCTACCTCTACAATGAACCTCAGCAGACATTGTTCGAGATTACCAGTCATACGGATCTTGAGTCTATCATCCCGACCATTGATGATGAAACCAAGGGTCTGCGAGATCTAGAGACCAAGCCTGTTTGAACGGCAGGGCAAGGGTACGCCAAGGATGACAATTGCTTACAAGTCTCTGCCAAGATGTCTTTATGAGAGGAAATATACTTATTGATATAACTGCTCTTCTGCGCTTCTTACTCTATGTTTCTTTTAACTTTACGACACCCACGAACAGGATCAAAGTAGCATCCTCAATATCTACTCCGATACCCATCATGGGTAGTATAAAGTCAAGAGAAAACATAGAGCAAGGATACGCATACCATATATGTCAACTCAAATAGCTTTCCTAACAGCCTTGTGGCTCCCAGCTCTCTGCCTGAAGCACCTGTCCGTTGGGGTCGAATCCTGGAGCGACTAAAAATACCAAGGTCAGCTTCTTGAACATGCATCAGGCTTGGTTTCTTCTTACCTGTAGTGCCAACAAGTGTCCACTTGCCCAAACTGCGAGCTCTCTGCCACTCTCCCTCTTCAATCACCACCTGCGGCCTCTGTCCTTTGAAGATGTCCTGCCCCATCACGTTCTTCTTCACACAGCTTCCATCATCGTGAGACTGGTAGAGCTCGAGTGGTGCTCCGGCGTAGTAGTGCCAAACCTCTGCGGCATCCAGTTTGTGCCAAAGAGAGTAATTATCTTTTCCTTCGAGCAGGTAGTAGATGGCCGTGCTGGCGGAACGATTGCTGGCTGTCACTGCTGTGTCTCGAAACGTTTCGATAAAGTAGCCCTTCTCGGTAGAGGGCTGCATATCAAGCAGCTTAATGACTTCTTTGGCCGAATGGCATTCGGCGAGGTTGACACTGCTCTCTGTCCGTGGCTGGATGTTCTCTGGGACAGCCAAGGCCAAGCAGAGCGGCAGGCCGAGCAGTGGTAGCAAGAAACGCATGATTGGAGGAATTCTGATCCACAGTAACTATGTAAATGAAGAAGATAAAGATATCGAAATGAGAGAAAGCGCTTGAAATAAAAACTTTGGAGAAAATCGCGGGGCTGGAAACAGAGATCGACTCTCTAATGATGACGATGACAAATGTCAGCACAATGACGTATTACGGCAATTAGCTGGAGATTACGAAGCTGCATGGCTGCAGAAAACAAAACTCTCACCGTTGTCAGCGGCGTAAGCTTGTCAGCACCGGCTGCACCGGATCTGCTTAGTGTGAAAGATTCGGTCTAGTGCAAGCTATACTGAGCCAATACTTGCGTATATGTGCTTATGCAGGTTTATTATCAATGCGGTTGCATAGATAACGATATATGATGGTTGTCTCGAGAGAGCATCTCGGCATATCACTCTCCTTGGCTTCTTACGTGCGCGGTTGAGAAGAGCATCATTGCCTCATTTAACAAATGGAGAAAAGTCGTCATAGGTCTATACCTCTCACGGATGTAAGTCTTCTTAACATAAATTTCTTGAATCACTATGTATGGCTTGTCCCTCACGTCCTGATCCTCACTGGAGTGCATACTTACTCGCCCATTTTGCGAATACTGACCTGAGTTTGCTACCGGATGCCGGCCGATATCTTGGTCACTTACAACTTTCTATATTTAGTTTCTATTTTCCTTTCATATTACCCAGCCTCATAATCGCTGTAACCAGCAGTAGTTGCACCTTACCTACATGCAAGACTAATGGCCCTGCGATGAACTTTCATCTATATCTGTGACCCTAACTCTGATAACGAACTCTCTGAAATGAAATGTCATTTCTGTACCTGTATTAGGGTTTAGTCGTACACTTCAAAAGATTGCCAATGTCGCGTAGTTGCACGGAAAGAATGGCCTTGAATCTGCTGGGCCTTCAAAGGCCATTTGTCATGCGACCATTTGTCATCGGTCAAAACATGTAATCTTACAGTTCTGAAAACTGGGTCTTTAAGACTCCAAAACCATTAGTCTCTCACGTTTAGCTCCGTATTTGACACAATAGGCCGCTGTTATAGCCTAGGAGCACGACATGCCCAGCGGCTAAACCACCTTGCAGTCCATGAAGCACCCCCTCAGTCTCGACATTATGTGGAACAGCGGCAGAGAGGTCCTGCGTCGTTTAGAGCCGTGCAATAGCTCTCATGGCAACAAGTAATCTCTTAGGATAGCTTATTGTACAACAAGTTGACAGCCAAAGCCAGTCAAAGATATGCACACGTTGCTACATAACTTTGTGAATAGTTGCCCTGGCATTATGAAAATGATATTTGGCACCATGAGGGAGAGGGCACACAAACCACACTCGGCAAGACGAGCGTCAATTTCCGCAAGAACACATTTTCTACTCTGATTGTCGCCACATCGAGATCTTCCGAGGAATAAAGAATAGGGTTCCGACTCGCCAATTTGATTCAGCTCTCCCTCGTAGATTGAGATTTGATCTTGTTTCAAGAGTAGCAGTCGTGATCGGACCATGTCAAATCGGCGGCAAACGAAGAAGCGATCACGAGATGAAACGAGGGCAGTAAGTTGATGGTATCGAGGAGTGTAGTCCTCGACTATGTCTTGTTAGCCCTTGAACTTGATAACGGCGGTAGAGGTTCCCCGTACTTTGAGGTTCAGCCACTTGGGCCTTGATTGATTGCAATGCATCCTAAACAAAGGGACCTGATCAAGAAAGCGTCATTATCCCTCCATTTCTATTCCCAACTTGGAGGCCTGGGTAACGTAAGAGGATGCTGGATTATTGTTGCATGATCCCAGTCGCGGCAAACTGTTTTGGGCAACTGTGTGAGCCAACATAAGGTCGAAAGTGAGGCGTTCTTCTCTGGCTATTGAAAACCAATGAGATTCTGCCACGAACTGTATGCGCTGTTTTCTAAATGCAAATTCATGTCGGTGGTGGCATGGCTGAGAGTGCCAAGTGACGCTTATGTTTGTTGCGTGGTCACCTTTTACGATGCTTGTGGGGTGCCTTGAAATACTTCAAGGTTCGGGGCCGCGCTTCAACAGAGTTAGGAAAGAAATACGATTATCCTTTATTCAAAGATGAGTAATTCCGAAGAGTAGGTCTCATTGGCAGTCACCTAACCCCAATCTCGCCCCGTCTGTAAAGATACTAACCATGCATCTTCAAGTCATTCCTCAAGTCCCCAATTCACCCAGGCTGTCAATTGCGCCTAGGTAGGCACCTACGAGGTCTGTAGTCACATCGACCGACCAGATTAGTTTCTTCTCACTGACGAAATCCTGCTGGGTAGGCGAGCACTTTTCACGTTGGAGACAAAGTTCGCCTTCGCAACGCCAATGGAAGCCTCGAGGGACCTTACTTGATTGCCACGCTTCCAGCACCGGGAAAGTGCACGCTGAGCTCGGAGAGTGGACAGCCGCTGGGTAATGGTGAGATCGACATCAGCGCGATCCAGGCTGCCTGAAGAGGGGGGCCATACGACCAACACTACAACGCATTGTGTAGTTTTAACTTGACTCTATGAACGCTCGCCTTCAATTTCTTCTACTTACTCTCTTGTTCATTCAACTCATTCTCCCAGCCATCCGGCCAAGACCATGTTCGCAAGCCCTGCAATAATCACACACTACGTGCTCTTGATTGGAATCGCCTGTTACCAAGACTAACATCTCATAAGTTGTTTAAATGACGTCCATGAATTGTAAAAGCGTCTGTGAAAACGTCGACAAAGCATCGACACCAAAACACTCACCCCAAGCTCCATCAGCCAGGAGTCTTGCTACTCCACTGATCATGAAACCATCTTGTCTGCCTACGACAACGTGTTATTAAGCCTCAACAGCACAATCTCGTGAGCGTTATCTGGCGACTTTACCTATATCCACTCTTCCGGACACGGTACCACAATGCTCTATGGGAACAAACGTCTTGGTTTTTTTGAAGGCTTGACAGTCGAGTTATATGCGGCGCCCATTTCATCATCAGAGACGGTCCACTTCTGCTCTTAGAGGCCGGCGAGGCGCACGGAGTTTGCAAGGAGACAAGTTTGTTTTGTGTTCTGCTGATGACGGCCAGTCAACAGGCGAAAAGCAAGACAAGGAGGTTTTTGAAGCGACAAAATTGCGGCCACTCTCATCTGAGCTGAGTCCTGTATCTCCAAGAAGCACCTCTCATCCTTCCAGCATGGCGGCAACTGCACCCAGTTACTTGTCACTGCAAAAGTGCCCCATCGAATTTTAGCTTCCACCACAAAGCAGTCACTCTTGGAAAACGGCTTTGCAGAAACGGCCCATCATTGAATGTTGCCAGGGGAGATGTAACACCTGGCGACCTGTCCACATTTTATATCTTTATGGTTTCCAAGAGAATTCACAACATCCAGGACCGGTCGACCAAGCTACTTGAAGGCTTGCCGCCTCCTGTTGCAGGCCTCGAAGAGGATTCGTTCTTTCTACTGGAAATTATCAAGCATCCAACCAGGTATGAGATGGTCGAGAATCTCTTCAACAAGTCTCCCTCCCAGACTTTTGTCGAGTCATTCCACGTCCACCTTTGTGACGAGACATGGGGAAAAGCCTTCCCGCCAGGTGAGCTCGACCAATAGTGCGACCGGATTTAGGTGCTCAATTGCCCGACCAGGGATCTCGGAGATAAACTCGTCGCTTGATTTCGAGCATGACGGCTTCTAGCACGCCGTGTGTGTTTGTTAGTCGCCGATCCGGGTACCAAACCCGCGACAATCGGGCAAAATGCAGTCAAAAGATGCAGGCAGCAAGATGATCCATGTCGCAGTCAGCTTAGTTTGAACCTACAGAATCAGCTGCCCAGCTTACCATGACCACTTCCGTCACGGGTTGCGCGTCTGTAAGACGATTCACCAAGTCGCAAAAAGTTCCTCAAGATCTATTAATCGTCAGCCGATAGAGCTTGCATGACGCCAAAATAAAGCAGCCTTAGCCGGCAATGTCTAGAGCATTAAACGAATGACGACTATTGATCAATAATTCCTACGGAGTTCGCACCTCGGCAATCCGAAGAGTCCGTGCCACGTACCGGTGATTAGCAAGCAAGAAACCGGCCTAATTCACAATAGAGATATGGAATCAAATTCGAAACAGCTTGAATTTTGTTAGTGCAGTCTTTTAACCCATGTCTAGACTCCTCATGTTGGACGCGTTTAGCAATCTCCGCTCGTCATCAGGCCGAAAATGTGGTCATTGGAGAGACATCGTTAAGACCTCGGACAACCGATGATTCGCAACTGACCCATTTCATTGCGGAGAGCCTGCATCAATCCATCGCACTCGAGTAACTGCCATTAAAAGCGAGCTGTTGGTTGTTGGTCGCTGCCCGGAGTTTAGTCCAACACACCGGGTCTCGGCCTTCGGACACGCGCCCCGGGACCGAAGGGCCCTCAATGTCGGAGCACGGTCACTCGCCCGGAGAGAAAAACGGAAACTTATCTTATCAATTTCAAGATCTAGCCCTGAAACTGTCCAATAGAATTGCCGCAAAAGGATCGTCTCGCTCCCTCGCGACTCGGCCTTACCAGGAACACCGAAGGGGGGCAAGCAGAGATCCATTGTAATCCCGGCAACGGACCAATTAATCCATTTCGCGAGGAGCCTGCTTTGGTCCCTTTTACGGGCCATCAGTCGATGGAAAGGCTCCGCTCCCCGGAAAATGGCCTGACGTTTGTTTTATTCTTCAGCTCCCTCTTCCCATTATTCGGTTCATAGTTGAGAAAAGTCAGGTTATTCCCGGTCGGCCGCTTCCTGACTCCTTTTTACTGCCAACAGAAACTACATCTGCAGCAGCCATGTCTGACAACACTATCCGGCAGTCCTCCCCTGAGCCGACACTGCACGACGACTCGGGCATGTCGAGTCCTGCAAGACAGGGCATCAACGCCCCGGAATGGCGTCAGAAGAGGGTCGTGGCCGTCAAGGTCCTGATGGGCGTCATGGTGGCCATCCTCGTCGTCTTCCTTGCCGACCTTTCATACCTTTTCGGCGCATCCTTCAAAGTGAACGATCGAGTATCGGCGCTAAACATCCTCGTTGTTGATTACGATGGTGGCCCTATTGGAGAGTCAGTCGCAAACGCCTACCAGGGTCTGCAGAGCCGCAAATTCCCATCCCTCGACTTTCAATCGTCCTCCGACTACCCCGACCCTGAAGATGTGAGGCACAGCGTGTGCAAGTCCGATTATTGGGGAGCCGTCTTTATCCACAAGGGCGCCTCTGACCGTCTTGCTGCCGCCATCGAAGGAGGTTCTGCAGCCCAGAACTACGACCCCACGGACAGTGTGACATTCATCTACAACAGCGCCAGATACCCAACCACGGCATCTGGATACCTCGTCTCCAACTTCCAGTCCCTCCTCGGCGCCATGCGAGGCGGCTACTATCGAACAAAGGAAGGCCAAGCCGCCTTTGGAAACGTCAACAGCAGCGATCCCGCCGCCATCCAAGCCTACCTCAACCCGATCCAGGGTGCCCCCGACGTCATCCGTCCTACGAACCAGGGCGCGAGAAACCTCTACAACACCATCAACATTGTCATGGCCATCCTCGGCCAGTTCTTCTACGTCCTCGCCATGAACGGCATCTTTGACAGTTTTGGCATCCACCGAAGCATGCGCATCAGCCACGTCTGGTTGATGCGATTCATCACCGGCAAGATCTTTTCCATGCTGTTCGCCATCGTTGTTACTGGATATATCTGGGCTTTCCGTGAGGACTGGGGTGTCAATGGTGGACACTGGGCCTTGACGTGGTTGACCTTCTGGTTGTTTATGGATACCAACTTCCAAGTGCTGGAGTCGACGATAAACAGTTTTGTCCCGATGCCGCTTACACCATTCTTTCTGCTCACCTGGTTCATGGTCAACGTCGCAGCCTGCATCTTCCCCTTTGAACTCATGGCTGGATTCTACCGCATTGGATACGCATTCCCCGCTCACGCTCTCTGGATCGTTTTGATCGAAGTTTGGTCCGGATGCGGCAACTACCTGCACATTGGCCTGCCCGTTTTGTTTGCTTGGTGGGTGGTAGGACATGTCACGGCCGTGTTCAGCATCAGGAAGAGATGCCTAGCGCAGTCGGCGGCACCACAGCCTGCTGCTGCCGCTGAGGGTAAGGAGGAGTAAGAAAAAAAAGGAACCTGATAGACAGATACCCCATTGATGCGCCAACATGGCATACTTATAGACACGATAGAGCATTACGCAAGCATTTCAGCATTTTACTTTCTGTAGCACATTAATAGAACATCACTACTCGAAACATTCTTAGTCCCCATCTTATAACTGGATCCATGTTGAAGTGAAAACTCGGCAAAGCCCATTTCTCGAACGTGCTTTACATAGCTAGCTTCCTTCACAGACAAGTTGGCAAAATGAAGTGGCAGAGACTCCTGGGTTTTATGAAGTGTTCAGTCGGGTGTAGCCAGTCAAGTCTGCCCCCTTGGCTCTGTTTTTGCTATATTTAGGAGCTGAGAGCAGAGCCGGATCTGAACTATTCTTCATCAGGACTTATTTTGTGTTGGCCAGGGTCCTCGAGTTTCGCGTTGTGTTGTTGGTTGAGTTGCATCCCTTGTCAGCACTGGTAGGGTATTTTCGCATCGCGACGCTCGGGCCAGCCAGGCCTCCGTTACCTGCAAGTCAGATTCACCGCCGCATCGTGATGTGTTATTTTTTTCTGCCGAAATGGGCTCCATTTGCCGCCGCGCTGCCAATCACGCTGCCGATGCATCTCCCCGAAGCACAATTTGCTGTGCTGCGCGCTGATGTGATGTGTGCGCCGATCTATGGGTTAATAAACAGCACATGATTGTCCAAGAATACAGACACGTACCATACACATATGCAGAGAGCGGCTGGGCCGGTAGGGGTTGCACATAAAACGGATAGATGCCTCTTATCTGCAGTCAGCTGAAAATGACTAATCGGGGCCAACATTGAAAAGACAAGATGTTGGTGAGAGAACTCACACTGGAACGGCGAGTGGGAACATGGACAAGACCATGGACTAAACAATCGTTCCCTGGCGTCCGCGGGCGAGACGAGCCCCTGATCCTTCTAGGATGTGATTTGCAACGCCACTTAGCCAGTCGACGACAGCACTTTCTGGCATCAGCAGCCCTCGTACGACCAGCGAATGAGATCGGAATAGTACAGATGCTGTTGTACTTATCCTCTGGCAGTCTGGCTACACTGCAAGCGCCACCAAACTCAGCCCTCTCAGCCCTACCGGGGGGGCCTGGTAAACACCACAACGCAGCAGCAATAATAAGCATTGCCGGGGTCTGGGCTGTGGTGCCGGATCTGCCATTGGAGAAACTGGGGACTTGGGCTTGGGCGAGCGGGATATCCGGCCTAATAAGGAAATCGCGGTTGTGACCAACCGATAAGACGAGCCAGACTCAACCTCGAGTTGACTCTCGACCGAGACGAGACGAGACGAGATATTTTATATCCTCGGGCTTCCCGTTCATCTCGTCGAGTCTTGTCCCTTCCTAGCACGCACTTCACTCAAACTCACCTGGCTGCGCCCTCTCCTTGTTCGATATTATAAAAGCCATCTCTGTATATTCTTTTTGCCGTGTTTTGAAATCTTCTTGCCCCGACGATACAATGGGCCATCCTGGAGGCGATGCGGCGAAACGCCCCGGCATCATTTCTGCTAACACAATGTCGGTCCAGGGTGACGAGCCCGGGCTTAAGCTTATGGGAGGCCCCGCCGACTACCAGCCGGCCCAGTCCCACGACGACGAGGAGCCTGTGCTCCAGTTCCCCAAGGTATATTAAACAGAGCATGCTTGAGCCTTTGTCCATGGGCTAACAGTGTATACCAGCGTGAATCGGCGGCTCCGGTAGAGGTATAACCTAATACTACTTGACCTGCCAGAGTCGAGTCTTGGCTGACTTTGTCAACAGCTCTTCTATGACCTCTGGTTCGTCGCCAATCTCAACGTCTTCACGACGCTGCACCCCATCACCGACGTCACCAACCTGGGCTCCTTTATCAAATACTTTCTGTAAGATCCTGCGGCCAACTAGCAATCACCATCATGACTTTGTGATGGCTCCCCCCCCCCGCGGGGGCAGCTCGCTGACTGTTGCATCCTAGGCTGCTCTGGATCACCTGGCTCGCCACTACAGTCCACGATGTCCGCTTCGGCCAGGATGGCGTCTTTGAGCGCATCACCCGCGCTTGTCACCTCACAGTCATGATTGGTTTCTCGGCCGGTGGCGTGTCCTTCAGCCAGACCAAGCAGCTCCAACCCATCTTCAAAGTCATGTGTGAGTGAATGAACGGGCAAAATTGAACTTGGAAGCCAAGGTAGATTGAACTTCTAACCGGCTTGTCCTCTCTCGCAGCCCTCTGCCTGATGTGCTCACGCCTCGTCCTCGCCATCCAATACGGCGTCGTCCTGTTCTACGCCCGCCGCAACCGCCGAAGCCGAAACAACCTCGCCCTCGCCGTGCTGCTGCACCTTGTGCCCGCCTTTATCTACATGGCAGCCACCATTGCCTCGGCGAAGGGCAGCAAGGCCAAGGTCGACCACCTGTGGTGGGCCGTTGCCCTGGCCGAGCTGGCTGCCCTCATGGTGCACGCCACTCTGTCCAAGACGCTCAGCTTCAGCGGCACGCACCTGACGGAGCGTCTCAACCTCCTCACCCTGATTGTTATTGGAGAAGGTATGGTTCATCAACTCTAGGTGCAGCCATTTGTTTGCCGCCCCGGTGAAGTTAACTCGCCCTCTCCCCCTACCCAGGCATCATCATCCTCGCCAAGACCATCACCAAGATTGTGCAGTACACCTATCTCAAGGATCCCACCAACGGCTGGTGTAAGTTTCTCTCCCTGTCACCCGAATCACTTCCAGTCCAGCGCTGACGCTTGCCAAGCCTCTGTCCTCTTTGGCCTCATCGCCTGTGGCGCTGCCATCCTCTACTTTACCTTCCAGCTCTACTTTGACTGGATGGACCACCACAGCCACATGTCTCCGATCCGTCAGGCCCTCTGGACGACCCTCCACCTCCCCTTCCACATTGCCCTTGTCCTCACTGTCGAAGGCAGCGGCCAGTGGATCACGGCGCGACGCAGCTTTGAGGCCATTATCGAAGCCATCCTCTCCGTGGTAGCTGTCTTGGCCAAAGCCCTGAACAGCGGACAAGGCTTATACGATGAGCTGGTCGGCGCGTTGAACAAGGCCTACGAGACGTACACGTTCAGCGCCAAGACCGTGGACACCATGAATAAGCAACTTGAAATGCTTCTAGAGATTCCCGACTCGTACTGGAAGTCGTTCGACATCAACCGGGTCTTGGATAACCCCACCGCTAATGACACGGCCGTCACTAAGATCTTTGATACCATCGTGGGCTCGCTGACAAACGCCATCTTCAACACCTATGGGCTTACCACTTCGTCAAAAGCCAAGGCCCAGGCCGAGAGCCAGACTTTTGCTATTGACGCCGAGCAAGTTGCTTTGAACGCCGTTATCGACCGCCTTAGCATGATTGTAAGCAGCGGCCCGGTTCCCTCTAGTCCAGCCCTAGCCCCCATCCTTGACCCAACCAAACGCCCATCTCGAAACTGAAGCTGACCTCGACTCATTAGTTCGTTTACGTCTTCGTGGCTGCCGGCGCCGCCCTGTTGCTCCTGGCTGCCATGCACCTCTTGCAGAAGCCCAAGGGCTGGTCCGTCTTCCACCTTATCCGCCTCGGCCTTCTCACCATCGCCGGCGTCGCCCTCTGCCTCGTTGCGCTTATCGCCACCAACGCGACGATGGAGACAGACATGATATTGAAGCCTTGGCAGCTCCCCATCATCGCCAGTGTCTATCTCATCGCCCTCGTCGGAAGCCACCTGCCGATCCCTCACGGCTTGAAGGCGTCTCACAGCAGCCAGATGGAGATGGGCGAGCGCGACAAGCCGGACAACACTTCTGGAGCCTCGCCGTACCACGATTAAGGGCGCTTGTAGCCCTTGATAGTGAAATGAGCAGTTTCTGAAAAAGGTCTGGGCAAGGAGGGCCACCCAGTTGAAGAGGGAGGTGGTTGATTGAAATCCGGGAACTCGACCACGCTTGAAGAATGGATTTAATTCGGTCGGTTTTTTTTTTCCTTTTTCTATTTTTCTTTCTTGTTTTATTCGCATGCCTTCGTGCTCGGAAGAGTGATTCGATGGCATGGCACAGCGGTATGCGATTTCTATCTTGTTTGATTTTCCAGACGCGAGTTTAGCAGCAGCATCAGAGCAGAAAATACATGGCTACATGCCCCGAGGTTGAATTTACACTACCGTCCAACCAATCACCATACCGGTATGAGCATGAAGGAGCACCCCGAGGATGACGTAGTTGCTGCGTGGAAGATGCGATACGCGAGCTGTAAGCTGGCACATCCATCTGTCAGATGTATTTAACACTGCCCTGAGAGTCAGCCATAGTTACACTTAGCATTGAATCCAGTAGGACAGTAGAACAGCTTGCTGACGGTCTTCCGTGAGGGCGTACTCGCTGCTTCCCCCATCATGTCGAGGGCATCACAAGGGCACAAGATGAGGCCATATTCCAATCCACGAGGAAAAGTGATATCTGCCAGGGCATATACATCTCTCTATACTACCTCCAAGGCCTTAGCAGGCGAGATGATCGTCTTTAAGACTGTTTTGGCCGGGGTTGAGGTCAACCTGGTGGGGTCATGCAGCCCCGGGCCGGCCCGCTCGGAACAAACTCAATCGCGAGATTGGATTTCGTATTCCCGAAGACACTCGTCGTCTTGTAGACTATTAAGCATAAATGGAGCGAAGAAATGTCTTTAATCTTATTTATATCCACGCTTTACTTATATCGCGTTGGAATTCTCGTTGACACCTCCTGTAGATATCCAACACCGCCTGGAGATGCTGCGCAGGGCCATTGACCTGACGGACAGATGCAAACGCAAATTACGTCTAAGCCTCAATTTGCTGACTTGTGATCCCATTTCGAGTCCTAGGCTGGGCTCGTTAGCTTTAAAATACTGTTTTGATGGGATTAATGATGCGCTAGAACGACAATGTGTGTTTCGTACCTTCATGTTCCGGATCTTATGTCCAGCTGCATTGAATCCTTGTTCTTAAGAGAAGGACTGCGACGTAGGCAGTAACGTGGTCATCCTAGGTCACATGTTCACTAACGAATATAATGAAGAGTTCTTGTGCGCGCGCATAATTCATTGAAAGAAAGTACAGGTCAATCTGAAGGTCACAGTCCAGCTATAGACGAGATATCCCAATGCCATCTCCCTCCACACTCTTTTTCTCCTCACAGATGGAGCTCTTAACTCCAAACTCGACCACTGCATCTAACCGCTGTTGAAGCCGTCAACCAGGTCATTGCGGGCGCGGTCAAGGTTGCCCTTGAAGCTCTCGTCCTTGATACCAATGTTGGCGTCGCCAAAGTCGTGGCTCATGAGCTTGTCGCGGATCTCTCCGCTGGGGAAACCCTCCCAGTTGACCAGAGGCCCGACAAACCAGTAGCCCTTGTGGTTCTCGATCTCGTCATCCTTTTCCTTGGCGAAACGGAAGGCGTAGGTGGAGGGACCATCCTTGTGGTAGACAGTCTTGGCGTGCGTGTCCTCGTGGAAGCGGACCTCACTGGCCTTCTTGGTATCGTAGTCACCATGAGCAGAGGCCGCGACGACTTGGACACCCTCATTGTCCTTGGTGAAAACGGCAATGTGCTCCCAGTCGTGTCGGTGGCCGCCGCCCTTGACTCCCTGGACGGACTGGTCTCGCTCAAAGTAGTAGTCGTACAGGTAACCGCACCAGTGGTTGTTGCAGCGAGTGCGCACGTAGACGTTGTTGTTATCGAGGTCTTCAATGTCGCGGCACCTGTCAGACCACGACCATTGGTAATCGACCGTGTCGCCAGTGGCAATGTTGCCGTCCTTGTCGATGGCTGGCACGTTGTAGAAGCTGTCCTTGTCACTGTTTCAAAGTCAGCATCAGCCTCAGTTGTGGTACGGTTGAGCTTACAAGTCCAGGGCAGGCTGCCACTTCTTTTCCTCTTCAGAACAGTGCTCGTCGAGGGCACGGGGAGGGTCGTCGCGCTTGAGAAGCTCGCGGTAGAGGCTCTCAATGGGGTTTGCAAAAGCGGTCGTGGTAGAGAGGAGCACCAGGCCCTTGGCAGCCAGGCCAGAGTTCTTTGTCATGTTGAATAGAATGGGTAGAATGGAAATCGATGATGGGTATGAATCTCTTGAGATGAGAGAGCGTTGTTGGCTGATGAACCTGTTGGGATGCAAGTCGTCCCTTCCTCTTTATACTTAGCATTTCTCCCACTCGGCTCCAATCATGTTCATCATGAAGCCTTCATATCACGACCGACAGCCTTGTTAGACGCACCTTATCTCGGACGAGCTGAGCATGAGTGACGTCTGCTAGACGCCCAGTCCACACCGAGATTGCGCCTCGTGGGGCCTCATCCTTCACTCTGCCGCTTCACACAACTCTACGGCAGGCAGGATCGTCCATATTCTGGGGTCTGATAGGCAAGTCACTGTCCAGATACAACTAACGACGGCGAGGATCATGTTCCTCTGTCGGAGCCGCTTGCATGACCAACCCGTGCAAGGCTCAGCCCCCAAACAAACGTATTATGTTTATTAAAATTAACCTTAAGAGCTTACTGGGCTTTAAACAACGAATAATCCGTAATATTCGAGGGGTCAGACAAACGTGTAGCTGAGAGCAGTCAGCTGAGGCAGTCAGCCTGACACTACCTAGTCTTAATTGTACGCTCAACGCCTTACAGGGTACCCTTTGTCGTGCTAAGGTAGGCTGTATGCACCTGCTGCAGATCAAGACCAGGTACCTCATACGAAAATTCGAGGGATTTCACCATTGGCAGCGGCACTGCAAGGGGGCTCTCAGCTGGCCCCAGCACGGCGCAGGGATAGGCGCTCGAGGCTTGTAGGATCCGATCCTCCACAGATAACCCCGGGTCCCGTGTCTATGCCTACGTCACCCGATCGTCTTGTTTGAAACGGTGGCTTGCGTCTTAATTTGATAAAAGGAACACTCCCAGCTTTTTCGCATTCGTTGCCGAATTCGTCGTTGCACATCCGGCTGTCAGTGTCACGGCCAGGGGGCTTGGTTGTTGGCTGTCCTTTTGTTCTGTTTGACAGATTACCGTTGCGTTCTAGGCAAATTGACAAAGTTCCAAGGCTGTAGATCATGCACAGAACCCCTACTTGCCGCGTCACAGCGTGCTGTATCCGGCACCGAGCCCCGAGACTTGGGATGATGGCGATGTTCGAGTTGCAGATTGCCAAGCTTCGGTCAGGCCGCACCTCGAGAGTATCATGCAGTCTTTTTGCTAAGCATTGGATGCTTTGACTTTTTCAACTTGGACAGGGCTATCGGCACAAACTACCCCCGCGCTCCCTACACGGGCTGCGAAAAGGTTTCTGAGACAAGGTACGACTTCCCATCATGCGGAGGGTGGCAGTGAAGCAGCAGAGCATGCATCAAGATCCTTGGATTTACTTGAGCCATGCCACACATGGTCAAACCATGGTATGATCCTCAATACCCCCTCGGCAATGTCAAGCTGGCCACCTCGTTTAGTTTTGCAATCTATGAAGCTCAAATCTCGTTATCAATTCCATCATGACTGCTGACAAACATGAAGGATTGAGTTCTCGGCCGGCATCTTCACCATACTAGTCGCAATCTCCGGAGGATCCAGGTCCTTGATGGGCTGCTGCATATGCGCGCTGGAGCTGCGACAACACTGCCTTGTTTAGTTGCGTGAGGTCCACAGACAACCAACACCCGAAAGCCATCGTCCCTTTGAACTCTGTGTTATAGACAAGATTGTGTAGTGCAGTTAAGGATTGACTCCTCTACTGGAGGTTAGTTTCCTTCAAGCGATTATTTAAGTTAGGTACTTGACTTCAAGTCTCACTTTGAAGTTGGCTTACTCTGTCGTTTGAGCCCGTTTCTACAGTACGGTATGCAGTAGATATCGATACTGATAGCAACCTACCTTTTCTTGACACTCTTCTTTCAGGGTAAATGGTTCAGAAACAATATGAAATTTCCTGAGATTGTTCAAGAGACAAGACAGGGGGTGCGGAGGCAATTATCCTGTTTGATAATAAACCATTCTAGGCGGCGTGTTCACGCATGGTTAACGACAGGGGCTAGAGTACCTGCGACGCAGAGGCCTTGGATATTCACAGCCACCATGGCACAATATCTCTGATGACGTACGACGGTCGACAAAAATGCGTGGAACATTTGACCAGGAGGGGGTGTAGCTGAGAGACTCGGAGGGGAGTTATACCTCGGCTTTTTTCAAGACTGGAAGATGCCTAATAAGCATTGGGCATGCAAATTGCCGACAAATCAGGCTGCTATGCGCCGTAACAAACGGGGTGGCCAAGTACCTTTGTAAAGGTGGGTGAGGGTGAGTGTTGTCTCTCGAACGACAACATCGCGAAGAGCGAAACGCGAAAGCGCGATTGGACCAGCCAGTCTTCGTACATCAAGGTCCCCAACCGCAAGACATTCAAATCAAACCACAGCAGTTGACAGTCTTTCCGTAGTGAGACAGCGGAATGAGTCTCATCAAGTTGGATTTTCACAAAAAACAACTATCGTAGAATCTTCTATAGGCAGAACACCGAAAGCGAGTTGCAAGTCTGAGGCAACACTGTTAGCACCGGCAAAAGGCCTTGGCTTTGTAAACTCACTCCTTCTGAAAACTGTGAGGGCGGGTATGGATTACGGACGCAATCCATACCGACATACAACCAGTATTAAGTTATATAGACCTATCACATTGCCTAAGTTCCAGTTTGGAGCGACAGATAATACTCATATTTGTACTTCCTGTATATGCGATTCGGGCTGATATCAGCCCCATGAGATCAGACATGAATCGAGACTAGAATCTATAAGTTATGCCTCTAAGGCAGTCACATTTAGTGAAGGTTCTCATTCTGCTATCATTTTACAGTACAATCTTGGCTAAATCAATCACATCCTGAACCTCCCTCCTACAGCCTTGAGGGGCGCTGATACTCTCCAGGAGCAGGGTTGGCGCCAAGAATGCCAAGTTCATTCAAGACCTGGTCCGCAGCAAGAGCACCCTGCTCCATTGCACCCTCGATAAAGGATCTCCATCCGTTGGCCCAGTCGGCGTTGGCCATGAAGACGTTACCGTGACGGCTCTGAAGCTCGGCGAGATACTTGGTGAGGAAACCAGCGGGATACCAAGCAGCGCCGGCCTTGGCGTACGGGTCGGAGACCCAGTCGTGGAAGACGACCTTCTTGATGTCCATGGGGTGGAATCGCTTCAGGGCGGTTTCGAGACGCTCGGGTTCCTTGAGAGGATCGAGCTTGCCACGGTTGTCGCCGGCGAACGAGGTGATGCGAGTTGTCTTGCCGCCAGCACAGAAGCCGTCGCCGTAGACATACAGCATATCGCCAGGCCAGGTGCATCCCCGGAGACCTCGGAGATCTCCCTCAACTTCTGCATGGATCTTGGTAAGATAGTCCACCTGGCCAATCTTGATGGCTTCCTGGCGGAGAGGCGACAGGGGAGGGTCGAAGTGAATGTCGGGGAGGACAGCGATGGGAATGGTATTGACAACGCGCTTGCCACGGAAGATCTTTCCCTCGGGAGTGTGGAGTGACACGATCCCTTCTCTCTCGACGATGGACTTGATAGGGGTCTTGAACGAGTACTGGAGGCCAAGTCGAACCGCGTCGTCGAAGATGCGGCGAGCGAGTGTGGACTGACCCTCGCGGATCTTGTACAGGGTCCAAACCTCCTCAAAAGTGGCAATATCGTAGCCCTGAAGAGCCTGAGCGCGGAGCATCTCGAGGAATCCAAAATTCTCAACAGAGCCGCCACCGATATGCGGAACAAGCGACTCGAGGAGAGCAAGTTCATCGGCGCTCAGCTGATCCTTGATCTGGTCGATACGGTCCCGGCATGAGAGCTGATCGACAGCCTTGACCTGATTGGCACTAACACGCGAGTTTCCAAGCGTTGAGTAAGGCAGAGGGCAGATATCGCGACCGTTGTTGCCATCAATGTTAATAAAGATGCCCCAGGCTCTAGCGGTCATCTCACCAGCCTCCTTGTGGGTGAACTTTCGGGAACCGGAACCAGTGTCGAGGGTGAAGTAATCGCAGCCACCGTTCTCAGTGCGAGTCATGGAGACGTCGTCTTTGAGTCCGTAACGCACCATCTCACCAAACACGCGGCCGTGGACGTGTGAGATCCAAGTGCCGCCCATCTCGTATGTTGTGCCGTCAAGCTCGGCGCTCCAGGTTCGGCCACCAACGCGGTCGCGTGCCTCAATAAGGAGAGTCTTCTTGCCTATTAAATGTCAATAGTCTATTCCCTCGTATTTTATCCCGGCCATCACTCACCAGCCTTGACGAGGTCACGGGCGGCGATCAGACCGGCGTAGCCGGAGCCAATGACGATGGCCTCCCAGACATTGCCATCGTCGACTTGTCGGATCTTGCGCTCTGGCTGCACGACGCCGTAGGTGCGGAGACCAGCGACCAAGCCAGCCTGCTTGGTGTAGGTGTGCCCCTCATTGGAGAGATTGGCTTGGTAGGGGGACATTGTGAGGGGGAGTTTAAGGGGGAGAAATGCAAAGTAAAGGGTCAATTGGGCCACAGTTGAGTCGACACAGTTGAGTCCTCTTCAACACCGATGCAGCTAAGAGAAGACATCCAAGATCAAGAGAGGCGCAAAGTCAAGCTTAAGAATGAAAGCGAATGCTGACCCTTGAAGCTCCAGAGCTCCAAAGTTTGGAACATGCGGGGGTGCGAAGTTCGAGATATTTCCCAATCAAGAGCTAGCTTCAGCGCACACGCTTTACTCAAGACGGCATCGATCTGCAGCGTGGATGCTTACTTAATATAGAATCCTTGACGTTGATACGGTGACGTCTGTTAGCGTTGAACACTGCTGAAAAGGGTATTAATTCGAACACCGCCGGCTTTGAAGATACCGCGTCATGATATCGCGTCGAATTGTTGCAGCGGAGTTGGCCGCTTGAAACACGTCAAGAGCATCCCCACTCGCTGTCAAGCATCCCCATGGAGATCTAGATTTGCCAAGGCGCGGAATCAGTCGGTAAAATCTATGGGTTCAGCAGCAGGGCTAGGTTTGGTCTGTTGTCCGTTGTCGTGAACTAACATAGTGCTGCCAACTGATCTCGTCACCGTCAGAGCAACAAACCCCAACATCCACAAGTTATCGTATTCATCAGCTACAGCATAGTCTTCAGCCGTCGACAAGTAGTCCAACTAGGCTGCACTGTGGAGCGAAGCCTCCATTTCGAGCAGAGTCAATACGAGATATCTCATTGTTCTGGTTGATCCAGGCCAAGATAGTTCTCTAACTCCGCAAATCACCGCGGTTGGGAGTGCTACTTGATTAGGTAAAGCTCCATCGCCTCGCGTCCCAGCTGCTCTTCCAGCAACCAATGGGCTTCAGGCTGCGGAAGCCTAGGTTCTAGCGACGCTTTTCCATGTTAGCAAGATAACAGATAAATGGTATCTTATCTCGATAAGACCTTATCTGTTATCGTCCATGATCGAGCACACGGTATAGGTTAACCAGCATGGCATCTGCTGGACTCCCCCAACAGCTATATAGAGCCAAGGGAGGCAAAATGAAAGACATGTGAGATTAGGGGTTACTTGGTTTGCAGGATTTTAATACACAGCATGAGGGCCCATGCCAATTAATCGTGTAACTGTCTCATTAGAAGAGGGACGACCATGGCGGCTTGCCTACCCTGTAGCCACGCGATTTCGGCTCAAAATGATTGCTCGAGTTTCTGTCACAAGTAGCTGCCATCTCATAGGTGGTGATAATAACTGCTTAGTCATTTTCAAGAGCGTATGGGGTATAGTAAAAGCGGTATTCTTATCGCATAAATGCGGTCTGGTGGCCTTGAGTTTTGTCGAAGCCGTTAAGATAGCTGGGTGGTTTACAAAAATTTAGAGAGCAACAAATTGGCCAAACGCGGCACCACAAACCAGCCTTGAGGTGGATCTCCAAGAGTCCTTCGGGGCTTAATTATTCACTACTGCTAGACATCTAAGAAATATTTCATCCTATTAATTCAGTTTTCGCATTACAAGCCAATCTCTCTTCATCCACCACCACTGACAATTCCATCTCCCTCCCTTCCATCACATCGCAGCCAGGGATTCCAGACCGGCACTAAGTGGTCTTGCTTTCCTGGGCACGGAAAAGAACGAGGCGATAAAGACGTGTTTGTTGGGTCTTTCTCTTGTCAGCCACGATTTCAGCACTCTCAAGCTAACAACAGCCCCAACGTTAGGTCCTGATAAGACGTTGACTACTGCGGTAGGAGGCAAA
>SSHR01000966.1:0-69739 GCA_006518225.1 Fusarium neocosmosporiellum | reverse complement strand
ATCCACGGCTCCGCCTTTGACATCACGGGCAAGGGCGTCGCCAACCCCGTAGCCACCTTCTGGACGACCGCCGAGATGCTGGCCTGGCTCGGCGAGGAGGAGGCCTCGACGAAGCTGATGGAGGTTGTCGAGACGGTCTGCGCCTCGGGAGTCGTCACGCAGGATCTCGGTGGCAAGTCGACGACTAAGGAGGTTACCGAGGCTGTGGTGGCCGAGATTAAGAGGAGCTTGGGTAAGGCGTCCAAGTAGTGGATGAGTATATGAAAATAGACTGTCGCTTTCTTTTGGATGTATTCGAGGTGCTCAAATATGAAGCCTTTTGGAAGAATAAACGATGGGTAACATATCTGCACGGCAATGCTTCATGAATAAACTCGTACATAGTGGTGGTCAACGGCCGTGAGTCGTGAAAGCTGACTTCACGGGCAGCAGCGCACCGCCGAGACAACTACTTCAGGATCATCAGAAGAGTAAAGTATTTGCTAAAATAATGTTCCAAACAATGCCCCTTTGTCCATTTTCAGTGTTTCAATTTGTTCACATACAGGACGCCATTGTATTGTGTGTTCTCATGCTGCCCACTCTTTTGTCTTGATCCAAACTCACAACTCCTTTAATCCACGCTGAACAACACACTATGAAGATCAAAGACTCTTGTTCAAACCATGTAATTAAATAGCAGCAGGCCTCCCTCACTTCAACAGCCCAATTCACACAACACAGGTAAATCACCCACAACTACTACTAACAAACATTCACAATGTGTCAAGTCACCATCTACTGCTGCCGTCGCGACCTCGAATGCCCCCTCTTCACAACCTGCCGCATCGTCTACTGTGAGGGCGCCCGCAGCAAGCGCGACTTTACGCGCGGCCTCAGTGAGCGCGTCACCAGGTTCAGCGAGAGGAAGGACATCTTCATTCCTTCCCACAAGGGATGTGCCGGGCTCGAGATTAATCCTTACGCTGGTAGAAAGGGGCTCTGCGCTATTCATTCCATAGACTAAGTGTTCTGAGTCGACATGTTGAGAGTAGGTCATTTTGGGGTTGAGTCTTGAAGTAGCTACTCTTTCTAGGTCAATCATCGTAGCATGATAATAACATAAACTTTGGTCATCCTTAATATCATTTGCTTTTGTTCATAAGTTCGTAGAGAGATCGCTTCCCCCTTCTCTCGTGACTGTCATCAAGGGTATCAACAAGCCCATCCCTCTCCAAACCCCCTCCTCCAACAAACAAAACATGGGGTATCAACTCCTCATTGCGCAATCCTCCGTCTAATAGCCCCAAGCCTCTCACCAACCAAAAGCCACCTATTCTGCCTCCACTCCAAAGCCTCCTGCGCAGCCCTCACAGCCTCGCCGTTCGGCTCGGGCAACCTCTTTGCAGCTCTCACCTCACGAAGCGCAACCGCCAAGAGGTTGTTGTTGTGTATCATGAGGTACTGCCAATGCGGTTGTAGCTATATACAAGTTCATCAGCTTACCTGGCGCCCCGACGTCTTTCTGGATAGAGATTGCCCAGTGCGTGTCGATGGCTGTGGTTGTAGGAGGACCGTGGTATGGCCCGCACCCACTGCTGTATCCTCTCCGCGCGACGCAACGCCTCGCCCTGAGCAAATCTCCGGCCCCAGATGGGATACGCTTGATGCTGTACAAAATCCATAGGATGACCTACGTCTTCTTCCAGGTTCCCAAAAAGGTCCCACCGTTGGCGCTGCCTTGGCACATGAAGATGCTGCCTTGGCACATGAAGATGCTGCCTTGGCACATGAAGATGCTGCCCTTCCGGTATGAACACCTCGTGTAGGAGGTCGGCAACGTCCTCGAACCTCTCTTGTATATGGTCTGGGTCAGGTGGGGGCAGCCGATCCATCCGAATCACCTGGTGGAGCCTCACTATCCGCCCAGGCTCTTCTTGGTGCTGCTCTGGGACATCCAGAGCCGGAAGCGGTAGGTCCAAGTCAGGCATCGGTTCGGGCGCAGCCGGCCCTGACTGAGGTCTCTCAGGCACACGATGTGGGCGATGCTGCCTATGGGCAGGACCCGCCTCCTCCTCTTCTCTTTCTCGACGATGCCGTCTATAAGCAGGACCCGCTTCCTCATCCTCTCGTTCTCGGTGTCGACGATGATGCTGTCTATAAGCAGGGCCCGCCTCCTCGTCATCTCTTTCTCGACGCTCATGTCCTCGTATGGGCAATCTCTGTAGACGTCTCGTTCGTCTCCTCACCTCCGTGACTCTCGGACGACGATCCTCCTCTCCATATCGGGGCCGCAACTGGGGAATCCTCAGGCCAGGCTCGGCGGCTTCCACATGGCGCGGAGCCCGACGGTACCTGTCAGGCTTCCGACCGGGCCGATGTCGTATAGGCACTATGTGGTTGTGTCCTCCGTATATTTCGCAGTCGCAGCTCTTCCAGCGCTCACCGCAGATGAGACAGAATTCTTGTCGACAAGTAAGGCATCTACTTCCACGTTAGCAAACCAACACAAATGCGTACTCAAGGGAAAAAGACTTGCGTCATGTGGTTGCAGGCTTCTGCCAGCTGAACCATGATCCCACAGCCAGGACAGTTGACGATGCGTCTCCGATCCATCATCTCCCACACATCCTCCAGAATCTCCCCCTCGCCACATCTCCGCCTACCGTGATCTCGCTCTCCGCACCGCTCGCAAGTTAGCTGCTCGCATACAAGACACTCGCCCCCACAATCCGGGGGAATGAAAGCTGCGCATTGTCTGTCGTGGCAGTATAGTCGGTCCGGCACGGGGACCTGGCTCTCCTCCTGCAGCTGACGGAACAGGTGTACCAGGGCTGGACGCTGTACAAGTCGAATCGTCTCCTCGCTAAAATGCACACAGCATCTTGGAGGAAACTCAGTAAGTCCAGTGAGGCCTCGTCGAATCGCCTCGCGGAGACACGGGTAGCAGTATACACAGTTGCAGGGGACTCTGACATGTCCCCTCTCACCACAGATGATGCACTCTCCAAAGTTACCGCCCCGTCGCTCAACCTGTCTCTCAGGTTCAGGTGTCATCCGAAGCGCTGCCAGTCTCTCTGCCTCATCAAGCGTGATCCGGTGGTCGAGATTGCGAAACTGCCGGCTTTGAAGTCGCCGAGCTGCTAGCTCCTCCTCCGGAACAATTCTCGATACCAACTCAGCCTGCTCGAATGGTTCCGCCATCTGAATAGCCAAAAATATACTCCGCGCCATGGCGTCCTCAGAGGAGGGGTTGACAGGCGGGTTGATACCATGTCTAAACATGAGATCGACAAGGTCCGGGTGGACACGATCAAAAGCGTCGCCGTCGCGGTTCATGCTGGGCGAGTATTCTCGATATCTAGCTGTCGACGTGATATTGATTCAGTCAGATCCAAAAGTAAAGACAAGGGAATAAACAGGGGAATAAGTATATAAGAGGCTTTGGTGTCGATGCGGGCCGGTAACCCTGATAACAAAACCGTTGTGAAAGGGGCGATGCTTCAACGCCTCTCTCGCAGAAGGATCTAGATGCTGAATAAAGTTGAAGTCTCCCCGGCATCACAAAGGGGGAAAAAACCCATCTTTATAGTTGAAGTGTAAAGGGCTCTTCTTCACAGGGTTATGGTGAGGGCAGTGACGATCGATCAAAACCATCATAGGATGGCCTCTTCTAGTGACTCAACAAGCCAACAGACCCTTTTGGGTGACCCTCATGCACTGCAGCGTGCGGCTATACATGAGTCTTATGCTTCACAGCCAAGACTCAAGCTTCATACCTAGTGATCAACAACAAAGAAACATCACGGCACCTTCCACGCCTTCACTTGACACATCACCTTCACTATGCAATCGCTTGTATTTTGACAGGTAATCAGACCAAATAATCCACTGTCTTGTCTGTAACCCAAGAATCCGTGGCCATGCGCCGTCACCTCCCGCGCTTCTCTCGACAATTAGTCGCTGCCCACGGGGTATCCGGGCTCCCATCCCATTCATCGACGGCATAACACTCCCCTCCCTAAAAAAGATAGTAACCCGAAAGCCGAATAGGCGAGTTTGGTATCCAACCCCCTTTGCCCAAGTCCCATGTTCCTTGACTGGCCCTGAACCCCAGCTGGGGGTGATATAATCCCACAAGTTAAAAAAGACCTAATGACAAAAAAGAAACAAGTAGGCAGACACATAAAAGACACGTGAACCCCGCATAACTCCACCTCGTCAAACTCCATCGCTGATTCCCTGTGACGTTGAGGACGAAAGACACGTAATATACCCAGACAAACAACTCCGACCGACACACACTGAGCCTAGTAGCTAAAGTCGACGTTGGCCATCGCCATGGCCGGCGGTCCCTTGTTCTGCCCGTCGTCGTTATTACGTGATGTGTTGGTGTTGTTGTTCACCGTTATCGAAGATGTGTCACCGTCGCCGAGCGTCGTGTCGGCGCTAGAGGCGGTCGTCGTCACTTGTAGTTCGTGATCAGCGGGCGGTTGAGCGCTTGGAGACCAGCCGTCGTTGAGCATCTGCTGGAAACTCCAGCTTGGCTGGAACGACTTGCTGTTCCACGCGTGATGAACCCGCTCGTACATTTCGTCGATCTGCTCCAGGCTGATTTTGCTTGTCTCGTATACCATACACCACACAAAGAAGACGGCGATGATGCAAAAGGCGCCCCATATGAAAAAGATCTTGGGGCCAAAGGCGGCGTTGCCTGGGCCAGTGCCAACCATGAAAGGAGCGCTGTACGCAATGCCAAAATTGAGAATCCAGTTTGAAGCTGTCGATACAGACATGGCCTTGGCTCGTACTTTGAGGGGGTATATCTCGGAGGTGACGACCCAGACGACAGGGCCCCAGGACGCGGCGAAGAAGGCGATGTTGATGGCACAAAAGGTAACCAGGATGGTTTGTGATGCCTTTTCAAAGTTGGGCCCTGTGGCGGTATTGAAAGAGGCCATGAGGAGTTGGCAAGCAGCCATACCGATGGCCCCGATCATCAAAAGTTTCCGTCGGCCCCAGTGCTCAATGACTAATAGGCCTGGAATAGTCGATACGACGTTGATAATGTTGATGATTAGTGACTTGGTGTACGGGCTTTCGACACCAGCACCGCCAAAGAAGGTGGTGCTGTAATACATGATAAAGTTGATACCGGTGAGCTGCTGTAGCATCTGCAGGCCACAGCCGGTAAGCGTGCGTCGTCCGAGATGTGGCGATCCAACAAAGATGTCCTTGTAGGTGTCAGGGCCTAATGTCAGTTCGTATTGGTGGTTGGCGACGATTTCCTGGAGTTCGTCAACCAGTGCTGGATGGGTGATGTCAAGTCGTCGAAGTCGACTGAGGGAGAGACCAGCGACATCGATGAGACCCTTCTTTACTAGGAAACGTGGGGTCTCTGGTAATAGTAATAGGCCGACAGTGAGGATGACAGCGGGTACGATTTGAAGGCCGAGGGGAATACGGTACGCTGATGCGTCCTTGAGACGTGAGGTGAGAATGTTGACGATGGAGGCAGCCAGAAGGCCACAAGTGATGGAGAGTTGATATGCGCAAACGAGAGTACCTCGTATCCATTTGGGAGCCATTTCAGACTGATACAAAGGAACAAGGACAGAGATGGCTCCTACGCCAACGCCGGCAAGAAATCTGACATGTCAGCGATATAATTCTCGCAGCCGAGGAACGACCGCATACCTTCCAGCCAGCAGCATATCAATATCCTGAGCGCAAACCTGAAAGATGGAGCCAAGGCAGAAGATGCCAACGGCAACCATCAAAGTCTTTCGGCGTCCGAGGGAGTCGCCTGTGGGCGCGGCAATCAGAGCACCCAGGGCGGTTCCGGCGCTAAGGATGGCGACAATGATGGAAGAGTCTTTGGTGCATATGTCAATGTTTCCTTCATCGTCGGTACAATTTGTGTGTTTTCCGAACTGCTCTTTGAACTCTGTCATGGCAAGGATGCCGTTTATGGCCCTGTAGGACAAGAGTGGTCAGTCTCTTGGACTTCAAACGGGTGAGGTGACGCGATGGGATGGTTTTGGCATGGATGAGGCGACTGCGAATTCGGAGAATAAATCGATCGACAATGGTTCGTATGCGTCGGCGCTTGTATCCAACATGATTCCTTGTTGTATCGACAATCCTTCAACTCTTTCAACAATTTTTTCCCTTGGTGATCCCTTCAGCGGTGGATGTGGTGATGGAGGCGTCGTCATCGTCGTCACACCAGGCTCCGCCGCACTCTCGCATCGTCGGAAAAAAGAATCGTAGCAATCGTCCCGATCATCCAAGCGCATCCTCCTCATCCCATCTCAGTCGCCGTCTTGGTCGTCGTTGTGGTCGTGGTCCCGTGATGCATCCATGTCCAAAGCCCATCTCGCGAGAAAATGGTGGTCTTACCCAGTATCGTAGCCGAACAGCAACCCGCCCGAGGCCACAAACAGGCCGACCATGATGGCCGGCGCCGACGAGCCCGCGACATTGTCGGGTTTCTGCCAGCCCATGGCAATGGCCATGGTGTCGGTGTTGAAGACGTCAATCCAGGGCCAGAGGAAGTCGAGAGCAAAGGCTCCGGGTCGGCGAGATTTTGGTGGAGGTTGAAGGGGTTGAGATCAACGGGGGGGCATTGGGCGATTCCGTGTGGATAATATGGATGGATTGGGGGAGGGATGGACGACGGGCGCTGGCTGGCCCCAGGCGCCTGGGTGCGCATTCCGTGTTCGCACTGTCCCACTAAGGTAACTGTACCTAGCCAGGAACAGCACAGTGGATGGGAGGGCACAGGCTAGTAGAAGTCGGTGCTTCGCTAGTCCTCAACAGGAGAAAGAGGAGCACGTCGCACAAGACAGAGCAGAGTGTTTGATAAGTAGCACAAGAGCTCTCTATGTGAGTTATTATACATTCAACAGTTGTTCAGAATGAGCGAGCCGTCAAGGCAAATACGCAAAGCCAAGAGACGGCTCGAGTTAAAGAGACAGAAGCGCGAGAGAGGGGCGAGCAAATGGTGAGAGTGAGGAGGCAAAAGCGGCAGGGATCGTCGCCAGGGGTGGTCGCTAGCCCACTTTTGATGACGCGCTCCTATTGGACGGATGCAGCCACTAAAACCTGGACAAGTCCAGGGAGCCTTTAGCGGGTTTCCGTCTGTGCTAGAGCCCCGCTAGAACTTGAGGGCGCCAAGATGGGACTGGCTGAGCTAAGCGAGGCACAGTGCCAGAGGTCAAGATGGACAACTCAATCAATGCCATCAACCAACTCATTTCCTCTCCAAGATGCATCGCCGTCATTGCACAAAGCAATCTCCCCACGGATTTCCACATCGCTCACATGCCACGACAGACAAGTACAGCCCCCCGTCGAGGATTATTCGACGGAGCAGCCTCGAGCGTCTGAGCGCCCCGAATCTGAAACTGAGTCACCTCGACACGGCCCCCATCCGACAGACACAGAGAGAGTGAAAGTCACGGAAAACCTCTCAGACAACCACCGCTCAGGCCGGTCCGCAAAAAGAGCCCACATTTTTGAAAGCTGCTGCTCCCTGGGGTTGGTATCTGTCAAGGAACCCCCCCCCCAAAGAGAAGGTGATCTTCACAAGGCCGAAGTTCGACGGACCCAAGGGAGAGGATCAAAAGTCGGCAGATGTCGCGGGTCGAGAGATGAGACTGCATTACCCAGGAACCCGGGAAATCGGATATACAGGGGCGACGTTTCCGATGTCTTTGGCAGCTGAGCAAGGCAAGATCGAAGGTATCACACAACTGTTTGGTAACATTGAACGGTGTCGTTTAAAACAATTGCATTGCATTGCTTCTCATAAAAAAACGGCTGCTAGCAGCGACACGCCAACGAGACAGTCCGAACACTGTATGCCGCACTCAGCCAGACCAAGCCCGCAACAGTGCCTCCGTCTTTGCAGCGGGTATGCCGGGGTACCCGCCTACTACAGTGCATCATGCCGGCACACGGCCCATTGCAAGTCGTTCTCGGCTGCGGCTGAGGTGGGAGGAATACTCCTCCAGTGCGTGCGGGCTTTGCATTTCTCGCACAGTCCCCAGGACTCCCCCAGACAAATGACCTGCCAGGGATGGAGGGGGATCAGGCATCCTCGGTACCGGTACTTGCAGCCCATGACTTGATTTTGTGATCTGACAAGAGGAGGGAGAAGAGAAGAGTCTGAAACTATGGAATATGACAAGTGACATGGCCCAACGAGGACGAGGCAACTGAGCTTCTGAGTGAGCTACCTACATTACGGCTCAAGGGAAACCATCACTAGCCCTGCTGCAGGCCTCTTCGCTTCTTGACACGCATTAGCAGCGTCCGTTTTCTTTGTTGCTGCTGCAAGATGAACAAGACTTGGGCTAGTTCAAAGGCCACTTTGCCTTTGCCAAAGCCATCGCCAAAAGCCACTCAGGCCATTTCATCAAAAAAGAAACATGAGCTGAGTGAGCCCGCTTAGTGAGCGGAGCAACAAATATGCTCTGGCCTACTGTTTGCGCATGCTGGGGACCCGAAAAAAATGGTGGCCATGGGTGTGCCAAGGCTATATTGGAAAGCTCCATTTCCAAGGGCACGTTGGAGACTCCGCGAGACCAGATGTTGGCTGTCAAGTCAAACTCAGAAGAGAATATCACGAGAATCCATGTCATTAAAGGCTTGGCACCTCACATATCATCACCACCAAAACGAATCCCCCCCTCAGGGACTTTGTCCCGTCGAAGGAATCATGTTGTCATGCGACATCGAGGCGCGCTGCGTTTTTCCTTGGCTGGATTCCCAAAACCGGAAGCCCACAGTGCGTGCAACCCATTTGCGGGGTGCATCGAGCCAGGGTGTTTTACGTTACAGTGCCTTTTTTTGGCTGTTGGTTTCGAGAAAACTTGACAGCTAACGGAGGAAACGGGAGTCGCAAGAACCCCGACCCGGTATCAGAGCAGCCCACACGCAACAACAACAACACGCCAACTGAGACCTTTCTCTTGTGATTGTTGGTTTTGTCTCATGTTGCTTTGCTTTGCTTCGTTTTCCTTTCTTCTTTGTTTTTGTCTTTTCTAGCTTTATGCGTATTGACGTAACCACTCACAACCGTGTCAACGACAGCCTTGATGCCCAAAACTCCATACCTCCAACACATCAGACCGTGATAGCCACGGCACTATACCTAGCCTCCTTCTTCCGCGCATTCCTTCTCGACCGGGCGGTTTAGGACCAAGACACCATGTCTCAGAGTTTCTCCCAGTTCGAGACTCTCAACCCAACCGTATTCGCAGGTCTATTCCCGCCTCATCTAAGCGACAGGCCAAAAAACAACACATCGACTCGTCACCCCAAGGCATGGAATGAATTACAAACAAAGTGGCCATAGAATTAGGGTTATTCGCAACCACAAATTAGACTCTTTTTGTTGTAATAACTAACCGAGGCACGCATATTGCGGCATCATCAGCTATCACATTGAGGACCGAGCTCGTCAAGCTGTCGTCAATGGCGATGGCCGCAATCTCGCAAGCTGGGATCGATCGAGGTCCGGCTCGTCGTAGCATGCTTTCATTTGCTCCCCCTCAACACCAGCCGCGTTCTGCCATAGTCCGCACTAAGTGCCAATGGTTCCCAGCCCAGCAGCCATGGAGGTCACCATACCCCAGACATCTGCCGTTGTTTTCTTCCTTCTTGCGTGCTCTCAGTAACGCCAGCTAATCCTCACGGCAGGCAAGGCTATCGATCGCCATCTCTTTTATTGTCGGACAAATCGCAGGCCCAGAAAGAAACCAGCAGCGGATCGGCCCTGCCGCCCAGACTTTGCAACAAGTTGAAACACTTTTGATAAAGACTCCATGTCATCTCGATTATCAGAACACAATTGACACGCTTGCAGCTCAGGGCCCAGGAGACGCCGGCTGAAGTGACACAGGCGCATCCAGAACCCTCATCATAGTGAGCCGTGCCGAGATGAGATGATGCGATCAAAAGACAAGTCTGCCAGGCAAGCCATTGCTTGCCGGGGACAAAGCTCAAGTCAATCCACCCCTTCCCCTTCAGAGGCCGTCATTCTCCATCTCTTTACTTCTGGAAGCCCCTTGACTTTCTCCTGTCCTACCGTTTGTAACTTGTACCACATGTAGCTCCGCCTTGTCCACCACGTCAAAGCCACTCTCCCATCGCCCGGCATGTAATTATACACCTCCCCGATTGTTCCACTCTCGTGACACCAAGCCAAAGGATCGCAAAGGTATGCGCCCAGCCACGAACCAACTCTTTCATTCACATTGCCAAGTCACCATGCGCACGAGACCAAGTGTTCAAATCTAAATGGTGTCTTCATAAATAGTATCAAAGTAGATTGCAACAAATCTGCATGAATCCCGCCATATCAATACAAAATCCTTGACGCCTAATGCCATAGCCCCTTTTCAGTATGAGCTACACACTCTCGCACAGAACTCAAGTCATTACGGCTCCTTGCCGCGTCACCATCGTTACACAGGGTAATCACCTCTCTCTCCACTCAAGGCTCCAGAGTCACGTCCTGGCCCTTGACGCGGCCAATGACCTGCTGAGGTGCATACTTGGGGATGACCTCGTCGTCGTGCAGCATCTCAAACTCCTCGGTGGCATCGCGACCCATAAAGTTCAGGATGGCCTGGACGCCGCCGGGGTGCTCCTCGAGCCAGTCGCTGAGGTCCATCACGACACCCTTGACAACAACCCACACGCTCTCCTTGGTGTTGTGCTTGGCAATCTCCTCCATGGTGAACTCCTTCTCAGGCACCTTGAACGACTTGGGGTCGTTGGGCTTGGATGCCTTGGCACCATCCTCCTTGACGGGAGTAGGACCGGCAGCAGCCGTAGCCTGCTCGGCGATTGCCGAAGGTGAGCCGGAGCCGGAGGGAGCAGCACCACCAGCGCCCCACGAGACTGTAACCTGGTTGGGGACCGAAGGGTCAAGGTGCAGCGAGATCTGGCCGACACGCTGGGCCGCGCCGGCACTGCCCTGGAGAGCCTTTCGGAAGAGGTAGTTGCTGGCAGTGTCACCAGCGACACGGCCGTACACGACACAGCCGAGGAGAGACGAGCCACCCAGACGGTTGGCACCGTGGACACCACCAGCCAGCTCACCACAGGCGTAGAGACCCTCGAAGGGCTGCTTGTCCTGGTTCAGGACCTCGGCCTTGTCGTTGATCTCGATACCACCCATGGTGAAGTGCAGGACGGGCTCCATGACGGCAACGTGGAAGTCATCATCGATGTCGAGGGGCAGGTTGTGGAAGAACTTCTTGCCCCAGGGGTCCTTCTGCTTGCCATCAGCGATGGCGTTGTAGGTCTTGAAGGTCTTCTGGAGGTGATCAGGGGTGCAGCCAATCTCCTTGGCAAGCTCCTTGCCCGTCATCTTCTTCATGAGACCACGGCCAGAGTAGTGGCGGGTGTGGAAGTCAAGGACCTTGGAGGCCTTGGAGTTGAGCACAAGTCGGATAGGGAACTTGTTCTTGTCCTTCTCCTCCCACATCTTGCCAGAGACGTAGTCACGGTGGCCGAGCTCATCGCAGAATCGGTCTCCGTCAGCGTTCAGGAGCAGACCACCTTCACCACGGAGAGCCTCAGCGGCAAGGAACTTCCACTTGGAGCCAGGGTCCTTGGGGTCAACGAGACCAGTAGGGTGGACCTGGACCTTGTCCATGTCAATGCCGTTACCGCCAATGGCCATGACCATCTTCTGACCGTCACCAGTGGCGTGTGTGCCATTGGTGGTGGCGAGGCCATAGGTATCGGGGCGGTGCTTCTTGAGCAGAGAGGAGTCGGAGAAATCGGCAGCGTAACCACCAGTAGCAAGGACGACGGGGCCGTCAATGGAGATGACCTCTCCATCATGCTCGTACTTGACACCAGTGATGTGGTTGCCCTCCTTGTTCAGCTCGGTGACACGGGCCTTCTTGATAATCTGGACACGCTCGGGCTCGTTCTCGGAAAGCTCCTCAAGGCGCTGCATCAGGGCGTATGTGATGGCCATACCGGGGAATTTGGCATCGTGTCCTCGGTGGGTTCGGGGCTGGGAGTGACCACTGTAACAATTGTCAGATCCAACTCTCAAACGGGAGCGCATGCGAATTGAACTTACCCCAGACGAGAGACGAGAGTGAGGTCGAGGTTGAACTCATCCTGAAGCCACTCGACGGCAGCGGCGGACTTGTAGGTGAGGACCTTGATCAGGTCGGGACGGGCCTTGTCACGGGCTGACTTGAGGGTATCATCGTAGAACTGCTTGACGCTGTCGGGAATACCGGCCTCAACCTGTGTCCGGGTGAGGGCACCGTTGATACCGGAAGTGGCCTTGGTAGAGTTGCCGCCGAAGAAGCCTACGCGGGGAAGCACATGTCAGCAGAGGTCATACGGGAGCGAGCGCAAGTGCCAAGTGGTGGAGGGAACAGGCCAGGTCGAGGCGCGCAGAATGCGCCAAGAGCCTGTAGTGTGAGATCATCATGTGAAAGCGACTTACTCTGCTTGTCGAGGACAACGACGTTGCCGCCAGCCAGGTAAATGGTGTGCGCAGCAGACAGACCAGAAACTGAGAATCATGTTAGCGAGAGAACCATGAGAGTCGCGAATGGCGACTCAGGACAATGCGTAAGAACTTACGGCCGCCGCCCACGACAATTACTCTAGGAGCCATTGTTGTGTGTGTATGTGGTGGTGATGGAGGAAGAGGATGGTGGTGATGACGTGATGGGGATTAGGGATGAAAGCAACAAAGCAGTCGCACGTCGAGAGGGAAAAGGAAGGATGAGGATGAAGAAGTAAAAAACAGGTCAAAGTTTGGACAAGAGGATCAAGGTCGAGTCTTAAGTCTCTGCCGGAATGGGGTGCGACGCCAACAAGGCCGAGGAGGCGAAGTGAGCGAGCCGAGGTCGAGGGATGGGGGAAGGTACGAGTGTGAGCGTGAGGCGTGTGCGCGCGACAGACACTGGCAACTGCGACAGCGGTAAACACCTGGGAAGACGCGGACCACTCTTGGGTTTATGGGGAAACTGCGTCAACGACCAGGAGTGGGCCTGGCATGGGCTGGTCAAGGTTCGGAGGTTATACCAGAGGTACAGATACGCCAGAGACCCTGGAGAAGTGCGTGCTTTGAAGACAGCACAAGTATCTATACCCTGTTCCTGACGAAGGACAAACACGTTAGCCAATACCCTCCTCATGAACTTCTGCAGCAAAGCCTGATGTCACGGCGCAAAGACGACCTCCAGGATGGGCCGCTGTCTCCGTAACGTCGTTTGCGGGGAGTCGCAAATCAGCTGCCGGCGTTTTCTCAGCAGGCTTGGTCCCCGGAAGCGGATGTTCCGCCCGCTGAGCTCTAGCGTCTCAGGTCCGCCAGTATCCGACCCCTCCACTACCCAAGTTTAGGGGAACAAGCTGGAGGATCTCAAAACTCACCTTGAATTGGATGGGATGTGATGTGATGTGATGCACGCAAGAACAGGTTGGTTGGAGGAGGTTGAACCATTAAAGGGTCAAAGACGACGGAAATACAAATACAAGCTCTCCGACTGGATCACCAGCCTTCTCTCTTTCCCTCCGATCCCCTCGCCGCAAGCTACGCCGAAAGGCCGTACTCCCTCTCTCCGGCCACCGTTCTGCGCCGGGCAACCCACCGATGGCCTCTTCCTCCGCTGTTCGCTGCGACCCTCGACTCCCTTAACCGACCACACGGTCCGCTCTCTCTCTCGCGTGCGGTGTGCCGAGGTCCCCGCTTTGGCGACGAGGAGAAGGAGATGGGGGATTGGAAATTGTGGGGGGAGCTAAGGATATCCCTGGTTTGGAGGCCCAGCTCGCTGTTCTCATTCCCGAGCTTGGGGGAGCTGCTTGCTGTAGACGAGGTTGATGGTAAGAGTTGCACGTGGTGTGTTGCTGTCGACTATTACAAATTCATCCCTTCTGCTCTCCAATTTCCGTATCAAAGCATGTGAAAAGAGCCTCTCCACGTTCATCTCCTCATACAGCTCTCCATCTTTCTCTCGACTGATGTCCAAAAACTTCAACCAATGATGGTCCCCGCCCCCAAACCCCACAAGCCCCGGACTTGTCACCGAGGTCTCGGCCATGTGACCGGACCGCCACGGACCGCACTGGAAAGACTTGCTCCAACCGGTCACATGACTGCAGCCCCAGCCGCAAACCCGAAGGACTCAAAGTTGCTGACCATTCTCCGCGTTTTCACTCGACTTTCACATGCCAACTGCTCTCCAACAAGAAGCACATGAGTCGTTGGAACTCGTCCCCAAGCCTCGATCAACGCTCATCCATGACACCCATGACCCGTTCAGCCCTTCGATGCATTAGGGTCCTTGTCCTGTTTGTTCCTGACGTTAGTAGAGCGCCTTCTCATTCGTCACGCCTGGATGGAAGGCCCTTCGAGCCGCCGCCATTCCCACGCCTACGAGTAAGGTAGCATGGTGAGGCTTGCGACAAGTTGATCATCTGGCCCTTGAAACTTTGCACGTCGAGAGCCAAAAAAGCACGTGAAAGTGCTCTTCCGGGGCAAAGCACCAAGCGAGACAGTTGACTTTCCCCAGATTCTGCACGTACATCATCTGACCCCGGAAATGAGACTGAGCCTCCGCCACTGAGGTCGTCCATTTGTCCAGATTGCCATCGCTTACCTCCGTTGCCGTGAGCTGATTGCCTCTTCTCCACAGAGTGCCAAGTCTGGGGATGCTGAGTCAGCTCTCACTTTCACGTGTTTGCGACGGGACTTCACTTGGTGTGTGCCGAGTCAGGGAAGCGAGCAGGCTTGTTCAAGCAGGACATTGAATGGGTGAGATGAATAGACCAGCCAGGAGGGAGGACCCTTGCCATCATCATGAGACACTTGCAGCATCCAGTTCGTAGTCGACTACCCTAGACATTCCAGTTTCAACCTCGGTGACAACTCGTTCCCTTCAGAACCGTTACCCTGAGGCTTCCAAAACGAATACAGGGAAGAATTGAGCAAGCCTCAAGGAAAATAACACGGGATTTCTCATTCGGAGGGTTTTAGCATTGGTTGTTTGTTTTGATCAGCCTCCGTTCTCTTTAGGCCATCTTCTGCTTAAAATCACTTCAACCTTGAGCCTCACTTTGAGGACTTGATACTGAACTCCTAAAGGAGAACCGCACAGTGAAGTTAATCGCTTTTAACGGTGGCTAAAAAGGAGACTGAACGCTCGAGAACGATGCAGACAACGAGGCCTTGCAATACTGTTTTTCTTGTGCAACTCACGACGTTTCCAAGTGCGGAACTTTGACAAGATGGGGCTTTCTTTGCTGGAGAGACTTGACCAAGAGAAATCAGCCTTCGTAGCCCACTCTGGCGTTCTGCAATGATGTTGACTCATGGCCAATATCCTTTACTCTGGTTGATATAGAGCGCTCTGATCACATCAACCTTAACAAACTACCTGGCAATGGACGAATGCTCAGCGCCCTCCTACCCCATTGCAGCTATAGAGTTCGAACAGATCATGTTATTCTATTGGCCATTCCGCCGCCGGATTCGTCCAGGCCTCTTTTTTCCAAGTGCCCTTCTGCCTCTTGCTCAGGCTAGAGTAGCAATATGATCACTAAAAACACATTCGCTGATTTTACTAGCTAGAACTGCTAAGCGATATAACGCTGTTTAGAATCTGTGACCAGAGCATAGAGCCGGATTGTCGATGAAAGCTGTCTGGGGTGTCTTGGTTAACTCGGAGGGGTCAACACAGTGAGCAACTTAAACGCACTTAAGCGATACAGCCCTATTAAGCCGCCGAAGGTATATTTCGATAGCGGTGTGAGAGTTTAGATTCATGGATGCCGAAGTAGTCGCCTTTCCTGTCTTTTTCAGTCTATGCATGCATAATGAGTCTTCCCGTGATGGTGATTCTCGTCAACCATACACTCCATTTTGTCGCCCGACCCCCATTGACTTAATTTGAAAGTGAAAAAGCGAAACGTGCGTTCATAGTGCCTATTGTACTTTGATATTTCAAATGAAAAAGAGCCAGAGTGTGAAAAATGTACTATAACTAGAGGGTGGACTACTCTTGGAGGTGAGAAGAGAACTGATCAACACAATCACTGGCAATGAAACATGCAACTATCCCGGGTACGGCAAAATAGCATCATATATGAAATGACCAGGTTACATCCTGTCAAGAAAAGAAGAGTCCCTTGGATTGAAGTCATGGTCAGATGTGCAAGTTCCAACGTCCCGTGATTAGTCACGTTACCCCCTCCTCAAATCCCGCTCCCCAACTCGCATCATGACGTACCACCCGCAGCATCCAACACCAAAAGTTCAACCATCACCATGAAACCTCTCCTCGCGTTAACAACCCTCCTCACCCTCTCCACGTCCTCCCAAGTCCCCCTCGGCGATCTCAAACCAGACCTCCACCGTCTGCACCTCCCCGTCATGCCCGCCGCGCCGCTCAACCAGCCCTCCGTCGCTCTCGCCGACATCCTCGGCACCCAGCGCTCGCTGACCTCGTTTTCTTCGTTTGCTCGCATGCACCCTTCGACTGATGAGCGGCTCTCCGATCTTGGGACAAACACCACCGTTCTCGCGCCGCTCAACTCGGCTGTGGACGCGCTCCCGCGGAAGCCCTGGGAGCAGCCGGAGGAGTACGCTGCGTTGGGGGCGGATGCGTATGAGGGTGACAAGGGGCAGGATCGCGCGCGGACGAATATGAGGAGGTTTGTGGAGGCGCATCTCGTGCCGGCGAGCCCGTGGGAGGAGAATGATAAGGCCAAGACGGTTGGGGGTAAGGAGGTTTGGTGGGTGGAGAAGGATGGCAAGAGGGTGGTGATGCCGGATGAGATCGAGGTTGAGCGCGTGGCCGGCCAGGTTGGTAATGGAGAACTGGTAAGTTGTTCATCCTCAAGTTGGTCATAGATAGGTGTTAACGACAAGCAGTGGATTCTCAAGGGAGTATTGAACTACGCCTAACTGTTCGCAACTTCTCGAGGGCAACAGGATACACGAATAATGACACTGACGTTCTGCGTACATGATTTGGAATAGACACTACACTGCTTCACTCACTATCTCAGTCTTTGTTCATCCAGTATATAGAAATTGACTTGATAAACGTGTTCACGTCGCCGGTATCATCTATGAACTCCAGATCAAAAAAAAAGAAACCCAGACAAAAAAGGAACAAAATAACAAAAACACCATTGTCGAACCCCTAGAGTGGTGATTCCCACGTCTCTCGTAATAACATAAAGTTGTAACCATGTCCGCCCCAAGCCTACCGTCCAGCAGAAAACCCCAGAGACAAAGCAGGGCTACAAGCCCAGAGGTATAAAAGAATTGAATGCTAAGAAGTGAACTTGAAAGGTTACCCGTCTGTGAAGAACGCCTCCCAATGTGTCAAGAAAAAAGTGCCGCATGGATGGGAAAAAACACGGCGATGCATCTGATAGATGCGAGAAGTAAGAAAAGGCCGGAAATGTTGGCATGATACTCGTAACGAGATTAAATGCATGGCCCACGCTATCATGAATGACACGCAGAGTCCAGCCCATTATGTCTTTGATCGTGGAATACATCAAGAACTTTTGGATGTTGGAGAATCGGGCAAGAATGCAGAGTCGAGCAGTCGGAATCACTCAACCTTGATCCTCTTGGGGTCCGTCGACTCCTCTGCCGCCTCGCTCTGGGCTGTTGCACCCAACTCAGGCGTTTTACGCTTCGTTGCCGTTGCATTGCCTTGATTGACATGCAAACTCGAATTGTAGGCGCCGTTGGAGGTGGATGTAGCGTTATTGGTGTTCGAGTTGCTATTGGTACTGGAATTCAAGTTGTCATCTCTCAGAAAGCTGGGCCCTGACCCAACTACAGGAGTCGCGAAATTGAGAGGGCTGGGAAGCGTATTGCTGTCACCTCCTCTGAAGTTCCAATCTGGGTAGAAACTACTTGGGCTTGGCAGCAACTCATTTGTCAGGAATCGAGACGGCAGTGCTGACACTGGAGTGTCTCCATTCACGTTCTGCTGAGGAGGCGGCCGAGCAAAGGGATTTGGCGGCCCGGTGGCGCCGGCTGACAGCAGTGTTGTGGCAGAAGGTGATGGAGGCGGTAAGACGAGCGACGACTGAGAGTTGTGGCGTTGAGGGGCATGCGTTGTGCTCTCAGTGGGATTCCGCGGTGAATTAGAGTCAGCTGTGCGCGCGCTGCCACCAGCCTCTGAACCACCATCGGGAATCTGCACCGTCAAACGGGGTCCCCTTGGCCGTGCTCCGCCAGGACCACCGCCAACCTTGACGCTGTTGGACCGTGAGGGCGGCGTCAATGTGGTCTCTGGTATTGATGACAATGAGACAGTTCGGGACTTGTCATCAGCTTGTGTGCTGGTGCGCTGTGGCAAGTGAGGCGATTTTGAGGTGTTACCCACTCGGTTGAGCGCACCCACATCTACCGACTGAGAGCGATTGGCGGCGCTGGCTGCATTAGCTGCTGCTGCTGCGGCGGCAGATTCCGATTTCATGGGCTCATTTGCGAAAGAGGCAAGATGCTGGGATAGAATAGAACGGTTCTCCTCAATGGGCGTAAAGATGCTGTGAGATTTCCGCTGGGGCAATTTCTTGATGGCGGTATCCGTGTTGAGCAGGGGCGGCTGAGGGCGTTCTTGGGCTTCCGTCCTGGGTTCCACGGGAGGTGGTGGTGGAGGGTCCTGCAGACGACGCTCGACTTGTTGCGGCTGAGGTGGAGGCGGCGAGATTTGCGGTACAGGGTTTGGTGGCAGTTGCTGGTGGTTTGGCTGAGGAGACGGGGTTGGACGAGCCGGGGCCTGGAGCCCTTGCGAAGGCGGTTGCGACGAGTAGGCAGGAGGCATAGGTGATGGCATGGGGGATCTTCGGTCGTCCATGTAGGGCCCTTGCTGCGGCATTGGACTCGGCTGTGGGTGGTAGGCATACTGAGGGGTAGGTCCCTGCTGGGGCATCAGACCGGAGGGATGAGGAGGGTTGTAGATGGGAGGCGTAGGCATATAGCTAATCCCGGCATGCGGAGGTCCGGTAGGAGGCGGAGGTTGAGAGACCATGGCGGGGCCCATCCGGCGGATGTCATTTCGAGATCCCGGCCGTGAGCCGATCGAGGGCTGTGGAGTATGCGTGCGCTGAATAGGATGGCCCGGGTGTCCTTGGAAAGGGCCGTTGCCAATGGGCGGCGATGCTGAAGGCGTGTGATGTCGGATCTGGGGGAACGGGGGCTGAGTCTGGCCGTGGAAATGAGGAGGCATCATCTGGTTCTCGACAGCTTCGGGCGCGTGGGGAGGAGTGCCATCGGCCTCTTCTTCCTCCTCCTCGTCGTTACCGCCGTTGAAATCGGATGGGCCCTTGTGTTCGTTGGGGCCGCCATGCTGTAGTCCGGTTAGCATGCCATGACGCGCCGAGGTTGCGACCGCAGTTGCTGATCCTAGATCATATGCGCCTGCGGGCGGGAGGCACTCACATATTGGTATCGTGTGATGAGCTGTCGCATATCTGAAGATGAATACTCGTAGAGCTTCTTGTTATTGCCAAAGATGAATACGGCGACATCGACCGAACACAGGACGGAGAGCTCGTGTGCCTTCTTGAAAAGGCCGCCCTTTCGCTTCAGAAAGGTGCTATTCGCGACAGTCAGTCGCAAGATTCGAGGGGCACTTCGGATCGGATTCCCGCGTCGGCGATGCAAGAATCTGGGAAGACTTACACAGAGCGATTCCTGTCATCCTTGATCGCCTTGATTTCAATCTTTCTTCGTCCCATCTTGATCAGTTGTGTGTCTGAGCTGGAGGGAAATGGATCGCGTTTCCACGCGGGGCGATCGAACGTTGGCGACGGAGGGACGCGGCGTGATGGTCGTCAGTAGCGCCAGAGCCGTTGAGTCGATCGCAATACGTGACGACGGCGCGTCGATGATCGTGAAGAAGAGAAGCCGGGCAGTTGAAGCTCAAAAAGTCGTGCCACCAGAGTCGAATCGAGTCGGACCAAGGTCAAGTGGGTGGTAAGCGAGAACAAAGGGTCGTTATAGCGTCGAGCGGAGGGTATCGAGGAATGCTTCGGAACGAACGAAATACCACGAAGAATATGAGGAGGAAAGGTGACAGAAAGTAGACCGAAGAGAGATGGGGAGAGAAAGGACGCTGGTGAGAATGACGGAGGCGGCTGTGAAATGGCCGTCGAGGGTTGAAGGACGGATAAGAGAAGAAAGTGTGGAGCGGGAGGATTTGGGAAATGGGAACGAAGGGGATGGGAATAGCCGATAAATTAGGACCCCGAGGCCGTTGCGACCTTTGTAGCTTAGTGGGCGCGAACTGGTGATGGGGTACCTGTGCAGTAGCGCGTGGGCGGTATCTGTGTCGACAGAGCCAAGCTCGGCTGGGTACCTTTTTTAGCTCTGAGGGGATGGATAAGGGTCCGTGGGAGAGCGTTGATTGATGACGACGGCATGCGATTCGCGATTATCTCTTTGTATCTGGGTGCAAGTTCACAGGGACAGTATCTGCGATGGGGAGCGACAGGATATGATGGTCGCAAGTGCGCAGCGCGACGCGATGCGATGGAGAGAGCAGAGAGAGAGGGGACAGCTTCAGAAGTGAACAGAGTGCGTTTGTGTGCGCTCCCTTGGAGGCGATGCGATGCGCCAGAATGCGACGATTCGATGAGGGACAATGCGACAGACAAGCGACGCACCCGCTGCGGTAAAGCCTGTCGACAGCGGTCGAGGATCGATAGACGTTTCGATGGGGCTGAATCTGGCGTTTGTGGATGTGGTTGGGATGGCTTCTAATAATAGACGGATCGTGTTCACTCGGGGGACCGCGGGATGATGGGAGAAAAAAGAAGGCAGCATGGAAGGCGGGAAAAAAAATTATGCCTGCTTAGCTAAGGCGAACGTGAGTGGCCGGGGCTCACCGACGGGGTGGATGCGGACGCGGTTTGAGAGCCCGGGGTGGGGCTCACGGCACTGTAGAAGGGGGTCCGGGAGTCCCCTAGAAGCCCTAGGACTCTGTCTGGCAGGGGTGATCCCCTAAAAGGGCGTCAACGTTCAGGGCCCGTCGACTGTCCAGCCACCAACCTCATCACACATCTTGGGAGCTCCTCATCTTGATGAGCCGTACCACGTTTCATTCTGCGCAAAATCGAGCTGCTCCGCGTAGCCACCCGGGATGTTTCCCTTGGCGCGCTGGACAACGCAAACTGCGACAGGGAGCGTCCCTGGAACCGACGGTTCTTGGTGCCTGGTTGCGTCACTCTGGTGCTCTCCTTCTGCAGGCCAGCTGGGGGGATCCAATGTCGAGATGGGTTTCAGCAGAGCATGCATCTCTGTATGCTCGTATTCCGTCGACAACATGATGCGTGAACCTCTTGTCGTGCAGCGAGTTAACATCCGTGGCATTGCAAATGGTCAAATCTGAAACCCGCACTTGAACATTCAAGCTTCCAAGCGCAAAAAACGTCCCGAGAGCGAGGGCCAATTCCTGGCACCTCCCCTGCTATCGACGCTATCACCTCCGAGCTAGGCCCCCGTCCATCATCACCAACAGCGGGATTGACAGCACACAACTCGACGGCGCGCCCCGTGACTCTTCACCCTGCATACCTTAAAACTTGCCCGTTCCTGCTGATCTCTTGCTGTCTAACGCCCGTCTTGATTGTACATGTTTCAAAACGGACAACTAACTGCCCCACGACAGCTGAGCCTCCCCCTCCCACCCTTCTTGCTGCATCGACTTTCGTATTCACCATGCCGCTCTTCTGTAGCTTCTTCCTCCTCTTATCCGGGGACGCCGCCCCGTCCCGTGCCGTGTTTGCTCGTTCGGTTTCTGATGCACGCACTCTCAAGGTTCGCAGCTTGTGTGTTCCTGCGTTTCTGACTCTATCACTTAATCCTCTCCCCGGAACATATGATCCTGGAGGAAAAAAAAAGTCAATGACTTGGGGACTTCATGATCATCAGCTATCAGATAGACACCCCGCCGCAGAAGCTGCTCAGCCTCTTTCTCAAGCCCCAAGCCCAACCTCTCACGCCCACGTCTTCTCTCATCGACACTCCCGCCTCCCCGGCCGAGTGCCGCACGCATTGGGATCTCATGTCTCATCCAAACCGGGTCCGGTGCGCTTCTAAAAATACAATTATGCATGGCAGCCTCACGCGGGTTCCAGGTCATGCAAGACCTGACCACTCTTCCAGACCAATTAGCCCGTCAGACCAATTAGCCCGTTTTCACCGGCTTTTCTGTGGAGACACAACGGGGCTAATTTGGTGGGCTAGGCTTGACGGGCGAGACTTCTCGATGCTGAGAGGTCCGAGGATTGATGCAGATGCCTTTGCACCACCAACTTGTTGGCTGTTTGTGTCTTCACCGCATCGAGATTCTCACATCACATCACATCACATCACTTTGAGGGCACAGCCTCCTTCTCCAACCTCGCAACCGAAGAGCTTGCAGAGACACTGCCATCAACGCTCCAAGGTGCTGTCACTCCCCTCCCAAGTCAATGACCAGCTTCCGGCTCAACTCGGATGTAGAAAGCCCCAGGCAACACCAAATCTTGCAAGATATTGAAAAGTTTTAATTGACGACCGCAACCACAGTCTCATAGTCCGCTTGTAAGGCCTGTCCTGCCTGGCCTTCCCTCATCGCCCTTTTCCTCTCGAGCAGCAAGTATCGTATCCCCAACTCCAGTAAATGCAGTAAACCATCGCAGTCGGCAATCTTGATGCCTTGGTGTGCTTTTTCGCAAAAAGAAATGAAAAATCCGTACCCTTCCATACCCTCCATCCGAGTAACCCAAAAGTTTTGAGGACTGCATGTCTCTCTCTGAGCACCTCCACTGAGTGACTCGCTTCTCACTCTCAACATCTGACTCTTGTCGGTCCAGTCATTTCGCTCGTCGTCCGAGTCGCGTTGCCTACAAAGACCAACCAGGACGTTCGCGCGTCATCTTTATCTCTGTTCGCTCGAGAATTGGGCCAAATATGACTGGCAAAGCAAGGTGATGCTAACTCGGTGACCCAGCATTGCCCGTTGGGGCGTTGTAGTTACCAAAGCCTCCGTGCTCGGCAGCACCGTTGTCCGCCTTCATCGTACCGTTGAGCAGAGGACATAACCTTGAACCACAAGTTAGTAAGAGGTTTTTGCAAAGATGTCTCAAGTACAAAGGAAATGAGAAATGCAGTGGAGACGTCGCAGGTTGTCGCAAGAGTCGAGGCAAGTCAGCGCCAGCCAGTCCCAAATCGCCATTTGGGCATCGCTCGTTCCCGTCGGATGCGTTTGAGCTCTCGCCGGTCACGCTCGAGTTGTTGTGCTCGCGCTTTCTGCTCTCGCGCTTGTTGTTGGAATTCTTCCTTAAGTTTTTTCTGCGCTGCTCTCTCCTCTTGGAGCCGCTTGGCTTCGGCTTGGCGACGCTCCATCTCTTCCTGCTTCTTTGCCGCCTTGTCGGCTTTTTCTTGCTGGCGTGCGGCGATCCTGTCTCGTCGGGCCTTCAACTCGGCGTTTCTGCTTGCTTCCCGATCGCACCTTTCCATCAGGATCTGGAGGCGAGGCTTGCTGACTCTTGCTCGCCTGGACTTGGTTCCGTGGGAAGATCCCCATCCATCAAACGGTGATGAGGAAGGGGGTGAAACTGGGCATGCAATTGGGGGAGTCATACTTCTTATTGGTCTTGATGTGGCCGACCTGGCCACAATTGGCACACTTGCGAGTTGTTCCAGTGGGGATCTTATCTCCATTGACGCTCGGTGATGCGGCATCTCCAGCGCTGGCTTTCTGGTGTAGCTCTTTCTGCTGCTCTCGAGCTTGTCGTCGGGCCTTGTTCTTCTCGAGTCGCTCAAGTTCCTTCTTGATTCTAATCATGGTTAGTGAAATCACCCATTCGTCACTGTCAGAACAACATACCTAATGCCTGCAAGACGGTCATGGTCGGCATTGCCCGTAGGCCTTGAACTGTAGATGCTGTTGAAAGATATACGTAAGCCGCTGCACGAAACGAAAGTCCAACAATATCCCTCTGCGAGCCAGGGATGCCGACTCCGTATGATCGTTTTGGCTTGGTCGACAAGTGTCCCCTGCATGGCCTTCTCTGGGTTGCGTTGCTGCAAATGGGTGTGGGCACGTACTCTCTCATTTCAAGGTCCGCCTCAGTTCGTCGCTTCATATACTGCGAAATCACAACCGGATCGTGAACAACTTCGGTTCGCTGTTGGGTGGTGCCGTCGGGCATTCGGACGTCTCGTGTGATGCGGATCGCCCGTCGTGGGTGTCGGCTGGATGAAGTCAAACCACTAATTTGGCTGGTACCGTCGTCGAACTGCGCCGGGGTCATTGCAGACTGCACGTTAAATCTGTCATCCTCATCTTCTGTCACTGCAACATCTTTGTCGTCATGTTCCTGTGCATCTGAGAGCGTCGCCTTCTGCTTCTCCCAAATTTCACGGATGCCCTCCTCGTACATCGCCTGCTGCTTCTTGACGTTGTAAGCGTGGCCACCGTTTGCTCGCTTCTCCCGTTCCATAGCATCTGCCGACGTGGCAAGGGGTCCTTGGACGGCTTCGATATAGCCACCCTTCATAGACGTACGAATGAAACTGAAGCCGAGACCATGACCTGTCGGGTCACCTTCGCCGTGAAGTTGCAGCATGGCCTTTTGAGCACACGCATCGATGAAGGCTTTTGTCGTCTTCCACGGCGCCATCTTGTCGGCGAGGGTCTCTTCTTGCTTCTCTGGCTGTTTCTTCGTGCCCTTGGCCACTCTGCTAGCCTCTTCATCAGCATCGTCATCGTCTCCGTCCGCGTCTTGCATCTGAACATCGTCCTCAATAGTAGCGTTTCGAGGGTCGTATCCGGCATCTTCCAACTCCTTGATGCCGAGTTGCATTGCGTCAAGTAAACAAACCTCCTCAGGCTTGATCATGGACCGGATCGCGCTCTCGTCTGGTAGGATCTCCCCAGGCTTCAGACGCCACATGCCCTTTTCGCCACTCTCTCGGTCATACTGAAGGAATTCCTTGAGCTTTTGGCGATTCTGAGTATCGGTTGACTCGGCGATGTGTTTGGTGATGTCAGACAGCTGGCAGTTGTCCGTATCGCTATGCCTAATCATGCGGAAAGCCAGCATCTTCATCCGGTTCTTGGAAGCATTCGTAACCTTGCGACTGTGAGGCCCCGGAACCTCCACCGAAGGGAATTGTTGGCCAACGACGTAGAGATGGTCAATCTTGTGCAGGAACCATTTGGATCCGTGCTCTCCGGTGGTGCTGCGAACAACGAGAAAATCGCTTCCGCGCGGGTTGTGCTTGAAAACGGGAGCACGATACATCTCATTGTGCAAGGTGGGAACTGTCTCACCAGCGTCGACAGTGCCGAAGAGGGAGAATGGTGATCGATCTTCAGGAAGAAGCATGCGATACTCGCCGAGTTCTTGCTTGGGCAGCTGCTCGTCATCGTTGTTATCCTTTCGCCGATAATAATTGATGAGACGATTGCCCATGCCAAAGTTGCTCAGGACTCGGGGACGTTGTTCACAGTATTCGTAAAGAACGGCGACGGAGTTGTCGTTGATGCTCAGGTCCTTGGACTTCAAAAAGACTTCGTGTGCCTTGCCCTTCATCTGTTTTCGCTTGTGGTGGTTGGGTTTGTCAAACTTGATAGTGTGACCAGCAAACTTCTTGTACCTGAAGCGAGGGCGATGGTACTCATCAGTCGTACCACTGAGTTTAACCTTGTAGTACGGCCATGATAGCTTGATGGCAGGCATACTATGTTCGACAGAGATGTTGCCGAGAGTGGCGCGGACCTTGCTCTGGTGGTTCTCCTTGAGCGCCTCGTATGCCTCGTCGTTGGAAATGTTGAATCGCTGGGAGACATCGCGACCGAGATTGCCATTAGCCATGCGCTTGAGTTTGTTGTCTTGGCGGGGCCGCTTTGCGTTTCTCTGGAGGTCTTGGGTGTCGAGAAGGAGATAAGGGTCGCCCATATCGAGATGAACGCGCTTAGCGCCTCGGCGCGTCGTGTCTTCAAAATTGTCAAACGATGGAGCGGAGTATCGGGGAATCTCAGGCAATCCAAGCTGGATGGTCTTGCGCTTCTTTGGACGTTGCGGCGCATCATCTCCAAGATCCATCAAGAACTCGGCATCCCACTCATCATCCTGCTCCTCAAATGCGCGTTTCCGTGCTTGCTGCTGTTCCTGCTCGGCAACTTGCCTCGCCTTGAAATTTGCCTCCACAGTGTTAATGTGGACACTCCAGTCCTCACAGGCAAGTTCGATATCGCGGAGGGTAAAGCCGGCAACGGTTTCCGAGTCGGATTCTTGATCGAGGTCGAATTGTACAGTATCGTCGGCTTGGTTCGCATCGTCTTGACCACACACCACAAGGCCCCGTTCTTCATTCTGCTTCGCCTTACGAGAAATGGCTGCGGTGCCGGGGATGCGGAAGAGCTTTTCCTGGTCGGGAGCGAGATCCAATGTCAGTTTGCTGGTGACAAGAGGCTTCGGCTTTTTGACGGGCTTCTTCTCCTTCCAAGTAGCCTTCTTGGCTGGAAGAAGTTCGCTCCAGGTCAGGATATGGCCCTTCTTGAACGCGGGCCAGGTAGCCTTGAGAAGGTCTTCGACGGTTTCGGCGGGGGCAGGAATATCGGGGTCTTGGTTCGCGCCGTTGAGATGGGGTTCGGGGTCGAAGTTGATGCCTGGGAAGCTGAGACCAGCATCCATAGGCTGAGTATCGTCACCAGTGTCGGCATCGCGAACGTGAGGCGCGGGGGAGGAAGGGCCGAGAATCGGGTCGGGTGAGGATGGTCCTTCGCCAAACAGGTCGTCGGCATCGTTGCTAGTTCCGCCATCATCTGTTAGACCGGGCATTTCCATGGATATGCCAGCGCTTGGCTCCTCCTCCTCTGGTAGATCATCATCGCTGATGTCCTCAAAGTCCTCGGCGTCGTCGGCCTTGCCGGTTTGATCGAAGGGTGTATCGTCGAGCTTGAGGCCGCCATTACCGCCCTCCTGGCTCTGCTCGAGCAGCTTCGCAATCTCTCGGTCGTCAGCGGCATCCTGGGCCTTCCAGGCACTCTCGTCAAAGGACGAGAACTCGGTATCGGCAGCCATGGTCGCGGCGTCGCAATCTCCCCTCTCGACAGCTTGGAAGCCGCAGCAAGTTGGCGGCGCTTATACCATACTTCTCGCGCGAAATAGATGCTTGTGCGCCGATCGATCGACGGTAGGCGGCGCGTAGGAATGTCGTTGTCGGGCGAAAAGTCGTTGATTTGGGTTTGGTTCACGTTGTTCACGATCACGGTTGGAGCTGGGGCGAGATGAACGAGGGCCTGAGTGCTGAGTCAGCAAATAGAATTCGCGACAGGATGGAAGGGGGGAGAATGGTCCGTGCATGGCGGGGCGGCAATTAACAGTGGCGACCCTCATTTTCAACACCAAATTCGGGACAATAGGAACATCAATGAACTCACCTCAGCATTGTTTACTGCAAAGCTTGGGGCAAGAAAAGCTGTTTGCGATTCCGCGCTATTGGCGCGCTTGGTTGAAAATCTCCTTTCTAGGCCGCTGACGATTGACGCGACTTGCAGGTAGTTGTTGAAATACTCTGTGAAGCCCTTTGAAGGACCTGGATGATGATGGCATCAACCCAATCCAAGTTTGTGGGTTGTTTGAAGGAGGCAGGCACACGACAATGTAGTCCATCCGATGGTTGGCGAAGGGGGCGATGGGGTTATTATACGCAGTAGGGGCATGATTCACAGTCGTGTTCTGACTCTGTGAACCATGCTGAGGTTAGCCTACCGTAGGTAAATATTCAACATTCAATAGGGTCAAGGATGAAACGATAGAAGGTAGTTTGAGTGATCTTGAGCCATTCAGCTATTCTTGTATGCATCCTCTTGTTGCTTTGATGCTTTACTTGCCCTCAACTTAACTTCCTAAATCGCGCCATTCGCAAGTTTAGTAACTTACCGCAATGAATTCAACAATCTCGCCTCACAATAGCAATTCTCCTGGGTAATTAATCGCACGTCTGAACTCCCCCAATGCTATATTTCATCCTACTTTATTCCATGCTTGCAAGCTAACCCTTCGTCCATATCGGCATAAGGCCTCGACTCTCTCATGCTGGGTACCGGGTAGCGGCCATGCCAACAGCGAGCGAGTATCACAAGTTAATACTTTCATGTTTATGAGCAAGGTCAATTCTCATAATGAGATTGTGACAGACTTAATCATACGTCGGGATCGTTTTGATGCATGGAAGCTTTCGTCCAAGGATGTACGTCTTACAAATGATGGGCTCACGTGGCACTCACCTAGAAAACTGCAATTAGGAGAACAAACGCCTTAACTTCCTGGAAGAAACAAAATATCTGGCTATATCCTAGGTGTTATACTACAATTCTATTCATCCTTATGTTTATAGACAAATGTTCAGGGTCGAGGCATGGGGCATGGAGCTGCTCAACTACACAGCTTACACTTGGGCAACCGTCAGTGGTTTCATGCTCCGCTAGCCAGGCATATCGCATAATGAAGTCAGATCTGGACTAGACACCAGGATGTGTTGTCTCCCGCGCTGACATGGCTTAGCTCAGTTGTAAGCGGACGGATCCTCCACCGACCAACGCCTCTCGCTCCAAGCATGTGGCCTCACCGCCAAGTTACGGAGACGGAATCAATATTGTCAATTCTCATCTTGAAGCGGCCCGAACATCCGTTTCGTCAATAGCTTGGGCGGACCTGATCTGTAACCGAGCAAGACCTCAGATGACGCAGTGGGCGCAATCGTTCGGCCAGTTCCTGTTTGGGGCTCCAACCATGCAAGAGAGCGTATCGGAAAATGTGACCTCAGCAACTGTTGATCCCTGGCGTATTGCTGTCTGCCCCGTTGCGTATCCCGGTTGGGGAGTCCGTGGCACCATACGAGTGTTGACAGAGCCAGTGTGCCTTGGTTCTAGACCGGTGTTTTGCATTGATCAAGTTGTGACTTGGGGATGGGTGGGCGGTTGGCATTATGCCTTGGGGGATTTACAACCTTGCGCCCGAAGGGGAATACGCCGGGAGGAAATTGAAGTCAGCTCGGAGGGCGTAAATGAGTCGGGAATTGGCCGAGCTGATGTGAATGACAGTCGTTGTGTCTGCGCAGTGTTGTGATACACAGCCTGTGGTTGTGCATGAGTCTGTATGTCGGTGATGCAAGAATATCACACTTGAGTCTGTAATCACACTCCATATTGGTAGTTTTGTAGCACTGAGCAGCCATTCTAGGTAAAACGCCAGCAGAAGGTGTGAGGATATCCTCCAAACCCATCATCATCAACGCCATCATCCCAACGCCGTAGAACGTAACAATCCATCGATCCTGGCTGGTTTTGTTGCCAGCCATCCCAAGAAGTCGTGAACAAGTCATTAAATCAGAAAAGACAGAATATGTACGTGGAAAGAACAAGTCGATGGAAACTAGACGAGGAAGACGGTCGCAGCGACAGCAGCGACGGCGGGCCAGTAGCCGAGGGCCTCGATCATGCCCCTCATGCCAAGGCCTGCGGGACTGTCCTGCTCGGGGACGGTGGTGCCGTTGGGGAGGGTTCCGTTGATGAGGATGGTAATGTTTCCCTTGTACTCAGCGACAGTGACGATGGACTTGTTGAGGGCCTCCCAGCTGCCGTTGCCGATGAGCTGGTCGTAGTAGGCGGTATCGTTGTTGTCGTCGCAACCGCAGACCTCGTATCGGCCGCAACCGCAGATGACGTCGCGGACCTCATCCTCGTCGCTCGTGTCGTTGTGGAAGTGGTACTGGTGCGTGTAGGGGTACATGTATGCGCCATAGAGCCAGACGCCGGGCCAGAAGGCGAGGGCGCTGCCGATCAGGACGAAGGGGAGGATGCCGGCGCCGGGGCTTCGGTTTCCGGATCGGTAGGGGGCGACGGCACCGCCGGGGTAGTATCGACCGCCGGCGAAGTTGGGCTGGGGGCCGGAGCCGCCTCGAGAGCCACCGCCTACATTCGAAGTTCGGGAGCTGGAAGTGAAGGGTTAGTAGAGGTTGGACAAAGGGTGTTTTGAGGGCACTCACGATCCGCCGTTATTCTTGAAGCTGCTGCTTGAACCTGAACGATATGAGCTTCTAGAACTACCAGAACGGCTGCTTCCGCTTCCGGAGCGCGAACCTCCAGAGCGACTGCTACCGCTGCCACTGCTGCTGCTACTACCTCCTGATCGACCGCCGGAGCTTGAGCTTCCGCCGGAGCTGCTGCTTCCACCTCGGCTTCCACCAGAGCTGCTGCTACCACCGCCGCCACCGCCGCGTCCTCCGCCGCCGCCTCCGCCACGACGCTTGAACAGCTCGTGCTCGTTGGCGCTGGGTTCGGACTCGATGCGCTTGATGCGACGGGGCGGATCAATGACGGACGCGGCCGCCGATGTGACCAGGGTGAGGTAGAGGAAAGCCAAGTCGAATCTCATCGTGGATAGGTCTTTGTAGGACGAAGGATGGTACGAAGGTGAAGGTGCGCGTGTGTCACAAGAATCAATGCAAGAAGCGCGTGTAACAAAGAAACGCGAAACAGTAGCTGATGTTGATTCTAGGTAGATTGCCGATAGTAGGTCTGGTGTCGTGTCGGGGGAGGTTGCAGGCCCTTTAATAAAAATGGGAAGGGTCGTTTGATGTGACACTACTTTGCTGACGGGGATCCTCTGAAGGTTCCACTAAGGCGCACAAAGGCTGGGGGTGTGTGGGTGGTGCTCTGGGTGCTGGATGATCGGACCGTGAGATGATGATCACAGAGAGCGGCGACAAAAAAAAACAGTGATGATGTCGTGGAGCCGGGAAGGGGTTGTGATAGTGCGTTTGATGCTCTGATGGAACAGGAATTGATCGCTGCGTCAGGATGAGGAGCAAGTTCTTTGTTCGAGAGAAGCGAAGGGAGCATCTATTAAAAAGGCCAGGCTTTTGGTGGCTGAATGAGCTGAAAAGAATCCAATTTCTCACAAAACAAAGCTAATCTCCAAATGACTCTTTTTAACACTCTCGGACCACAGGGAACGAGCTAAGGTCACGGCGTAGTTTTGGCAGTGCAACAGTGAGAAAAGCGGAGACACTCATTTCTTGCAGGATTTCTCCCAGGTCGGCCCTGCCTTCAAAAAGACCCTGGTTCCCTTTAGAAAATGTGCATGGGTTCTGTTTTTGTGGCACAAGCTTGTTGGCATTAAGCGTGCAGAGTGAGTGCCTCATTCTGGACTTGTGATTGGCTGGTTTTCGAGCTCGTGCGGCAAGGCTTTCAGTAGGGCAGACTCGGCTTGGTGGCTGAAAGAGCTGATCTTTTTGGGGATTGGGAGAGGCGTTTGTTGCCCCGGATCTGGTTGCCTTCTTGCCGTAGGGCTGGCTGGCTGGTTGCCTCATCTTGACTTTTGGAGATGGGGATGACAATTGCAACAGAGTTGGCCGCAGCAGAAGGAAGCACAGCAATACACCTATAGAGAAGGTTCTCACTCTACAGTCTGTTCCGCATAACAACCAACACGTGTAAGGTCACCTTGTAGGATGTACCGTAGGATCTCGAGAAATNNATTTCTCGAGATCCTACGGTAGCCCAGTGTAGCAGGTTTACTCCAATGGATGACCTCCCCAAGGTTCTGGCCGTACTCTGCGGGCTGCCTCATACTGGCTGTCAAAGAACGCCTCTTGCGGAAGCGAGATGGTCAAGTGACTGCCTTGCCCCTCTCGTCGGGCAAAAAGACCTCCATAGCCACAAACTAACTCCTCAATAGGCGTTCCGAGGAGATGGTAGTAGACGTCTTGAGGCTGTGTTGACGTCCACCTTCTAGAAGCATAGTTCCCATCATGTCAAAATGTCTGGGCTTTGGCCATGCAGCCATGTCCCCCGCCCAGGAGCTTGGCATCGATCCCCGTCGATCCGACCATGAAGGGCATGTGGGCTGACGGAATGATCTTCGCCGTAAATTAACGTTTGAATTTGGGATAGCGTCACTGATCTGCCAAAACCTCTCAGCCTTGCTGTAGATGAATCCTTCTACTGTCATGAGGCGAAATAACCTTGATCGCAGTGGGATTTAATTCTCAAGGTATAGCAGATCGATGCAGGGTTGCTTTGGCTGCCTCCTTGTGTCAACAAATGGTATCGCATCAATCTGTAGTAGATGGTGCTGAAACTGGGCGTCAAACACGAGATACAAGACACAATCTGCCTCGGACAAGGCTCATCGTGTAAGAGGTCTAGGCATCTTGAAACCCGTTCCGTTCTCTCGTGCAACAGGCACAATCCAAACTAAATCCGGCTTCACAGTAGGCTGGTGTGATCTAATTGACATCATGTTTGGGTCAGCCTACATGAAAATATTCGCTGACGCCTTGATGCATGCAACACGATCGAGATTGCATGGTTGATCGCTTCTGGCAACATGGTGCGCTCTACTTCATGAGTCTCTGGGTATCATCACATCCAACAAATGACCTACTGTGTGAACTCCGGCGAGTGATAGGGATTATAGTGTGATGCAGCAATTAATACAAAAAAGAAGGGCAGTGCTACTGAAAGACTGGACATGTCTAACGGAAGACCGACTACGAATGAATCTGAAAGGTCGAATACGACAGGTACTTGAAGGCCGGAGTAGGTCCGCGGATTGTCGTGCCATAGGGGGCCCCGTTGAGGCCAAAGGTGAAGACCATGTTGCAGGTGCCCCCGTTGAAGTTGACGCGGCCTGCCATGGCGCAATTGGCCGACACAATATAGTGCTTTGTCGTGCTTGATCCCTTTATAGACTGGGTGATTGAGAAAACGCCTCGTGTGCTGACGTAGCCCTTGCTGCGGGACGGGTTAGCATTACCAGAAGAGTGCTTGGTGCGAATGTGACTGGATACAGGTAATGGCTACCAGAAGCTGCGAGGTTCACGTTTTCCTCAAAGGTGAAGCGGTTCATGGTCCAAGTAGCGCTGCTGTGCTCGCCGTTGACCTTATCGTCGAAGCCAGGGTTGAAGATTCGGCTGTGGACTTTGAAGTAACGATAGTAGTTGTCGCAAACAAGGTCAGCGATGCGATGGAGATGCTAGCTGATGAAATGATGGTCTCGGAAAGCGTCGACTTGGTAGAAGAAGCCTCGCTGACAGTTAGTGAATCGACCATCTCAGAGGTCAACGACGCAGTCAGAGTTCGAGAAGACTGAGGTTGGCAGGAGCTGGCATTCACGCCTAAGCAGGCCATGGCCTTGACCAGGCTAGTAATAACTCTAGAGGCAGCCATGTTGAACGGATAGAGAAACGAGAGACAAATCAACACAAGCTTGAAGAAACGAGATGCAAACCGACAGGCAAACCTGGAAAAAAAGACGAAACAGTTTGAATTTTCCATTCACCTCTCCTTGTACAAGCCCAGAAACTCACATCCTACGGATGTTCGGTCCACGATGCCAGGCCTAGCCCAACTATCTGAAGAGATGAGAAGTGGTACGGTCCAGGGCCGTCGACCGAATTGAAGCCAAGGACGCCACAGAACACCATGGCGCTACACAAGAAGCTGTTGGAGCTATTGATTCACCTTGCAGTAGCGTTGTCTAAAAGCCAATAGCCGCGCTATAATTCCCCGAGTATTGCACATTCCGCCCCTAGTCCTATCAGACTGCATTGCTTTTTGATGTCAAGGTATCGAGACCCGACCTCGAAAGTGCTTCACTTCCGCTTTCACTTTTGAGTTCTTGTACAATGTTGGCGGTTCGTATGTAGTTGATACTTTAACAAAGATGTCGACTTTGGCTACTGGGGTAGCTGACTGGTGCTCGGTGGGTGAACACGCACACCTTTTTCTTGTTCAGAAATTGTTTTCGGCTGATTTCTCATCCGCAATACTCTGGGCGCGGTGACACAGAAAACCATGGTTATTTCCAATATCTCTTGCCCAACTTGAACGAGTGGTTAGAGGGCAAATGTGCAAGCTGTGTTCTCGTCTGATCTATCAACTATAATGCTTTGACGCTGCTTGACATAGGAGCCCATGACTATGTCCGTCATCTCTTGTCTAACTCGAAGAGCACGATTCTTGAACAAGAGACGCCAGAGAAAAAGTATCAAAGTATATAAATGGCGAAATGGTTTCGTCTGTCTCTATCTCATCTCCACACCACAAGCTTCCTCTGACGAGTTTACAACCTGCCTCCTTCTTATCAAGCAGGGCCCGTAATCCTCTCAAGTCAGCTATACGACATTACTTGCCACAGAAATCCCCCGTCATGCTAGAATATGCTGGGCTCCCCAGCCTGGACTTCTCTCAGGATACTGATGTTGTCACGGAGCGTCCACCAAGGCAGCCAATTCGCTCCTCTGGTGACCTCACTGCCGCCGAGAAAGCTGCTCTCCTTGACCTACTGCAGGCCGGGGCTGACATGCTGCCGGGAGAACCCTTGCCGGTTACTCGTGCCCATTTTGACCGGTTGATGGAACTCGTCTTTAGCGACGACTGGACTTCGCGGATCGGAGGTGCCAAACGCCCCAGACTTCCCAGTAGAAAATTTGAGCATCCTGCTCGGGCGGTGGGAAAACTCAATAAGGATCTCCCTCCTCCCGGAACCGCGACGGCCAGCGGGGAGGCTATGAGAACCCCCCCGACGCGGCGCCATGGTGCCTGGGTCTACCTCCAATTCAAAGTTAACCTCAAGAAACAGGTGATGTGGTCATTTACCGATGAGCAAGGTAACAAGGTTCAGACAAAATACATTGACTTCACCCCTGGAGTACTAAAGACAATGATGGATCTAGAGGCCCAGCTCATCCACGAGCATGACGAGCACGAGGCGAAGCGCGTGCGTGAGTATAACACGGACTGCATCGCCAACCTGGCGCGTTGACGCATCGCCAGGTTTTCAAAGGCTGGGACTGAGGAGCCCCCGCGTGTCGAGGACAAAGACCTTCCTACAAAGCTTGTCAGGGTGACGCGCGTAGAGGATCTTATCACGGCTATGGCGAATTTCTATGAGAGTGAGGGGGATTCGGAGAGCGAGGGGGAGGAGATCAAGAAGGAGGAGATCAAACAGGAGTACTATGCTGAGAGCAAGTGAAGATGAGTAACCATTTTGCCTTTTATTAGTACCAGAGTAGTTGGGAGTCTGACATACCCGGGGACCTTGCGCAAGCTTTCCTAACGAGTTTGATGAATCTCGTGAGCGGTTACCAACGTATTAATATCCAATAGTCTAAAATAATTTATTTATTGATTTCTTTTTGAGCATATTCTGTTCCGACGTGAACGCAAGAACACCCCGAATAAGTTCGAGCTGCGTTCTACTACTGAACAACAGAAACCCCCGTTCTACGCATCTACACAACCAACCCCATTCAAATCAAGCAACTCCTCATCCATGTTCCGACATGCCCACTTGGCATCTTTTCCACTCGGAGGTGTGACCGTGACGTTCTCAGCCCGGATATTGTCGCAGGACTGGCTTCATTAGTGTATGTACAGGTGAGTGCGAGAACAGGCTTACATCTTCAGAACTGCAAACCAGAGATCCAACTACAGGGTCATTTTTCTTTGACACTGTGCCCCAAAAGTCCTTGAACAGAATGTCTGTAAGGATTACCTTTGAAGGATCGGCTTCGCACTCGGCAGCGCTTACAGCACCGTAACACTGGTCGATCTTGATTGCACCGTCGTTGTTGTCGTTGAAGAAACGCTCGTAAGTGACGTTTCGCACACGGCCTTCACCACCACCGCCAATCCATCCCTCGGGCTTCTTGACATCAGCACCGGGCCAGACTTTAAGGCGAGCGCCGTCTGTTGCGTTGCTCATTGAGATGTTGTAGATGTAGAGATTCTCGATATTGTCAAATACTCCTGGGTATTGTCCAAGAGAGCCTACAGAGATACCGTGAGATGAGTTACAGACAAGTCCTTGGACAATGATGTTGGTGCTGTTGGGCTTGAAGGATACGCAATCATCATCGTGGTCAATGTAGGAATTTTGGATGACAATGTTGTCTGATCTGTAGGTATCCCAGCCGTCGAGATTTTTAGCAAAATTCTTTGATGCTGAACGTGAGAAAATATCAATGTCGGAGATGAGAATGTCTGAGCTATTGGCGATGAAGTTGTGCCACTAATCGACAGTCAGCACATGCATATGTCAAGACATAGGGCAACTCACGTTGGGAGACTGTCGAAGCTTGAGACCAGTGATGGAGCCTCCCTTCCAGCCATCTGTCACAAAGAGAAGTGGGCGTTTGACTTTGCTGTCTGCAGCGTGGGCATCGTACCAAGCTTGGCCGTTGCCGTCGATAGTTCCCGTGCCAGCTCCATAGAGGTTGATGTCCTCACCACCGAACAGCCACCAGGAAGAACCATCTTGGAAAGGGAATTGAAAAGTCCTGGGAAGCCAACGCTCAACGTCGTCACAGAACTTGATAGTCCCAGTCAAGGCAATGTCGATGTGTTTGAGGAACCTCAAGTCCAGCTGAGTGCAGATGGTGTACTCCTGGTCGAGCACCACCGTACCGCCGTTGTTGCACTTCTTAAAGGCACGCAGGATTTTGGATGCATCGTCACCGCCTTTCTTTCCAGGCTTGACGAAGCACGTCTTTCTGCGAGGAGATGAGGTTGGGAATGCCTTGTATGGTTGGAGGGGAGTTGGCTCGTAGTGGGGACGCTTTGGGGCGTGGCCAGCGTCAATGAGTTCCGCCAACGCTAGGAAGACGAGGACGATTGTAGGTCTCAGCAGCATTTTTTTAGGCATGATTTCTCTTGTAAAGTCAGATGATCTTGGCTGTCGGTACAGTTCTTCACCGAGTCCCGTGTAAACGTCCCAAGCTCTTATACTAGCAAACTCGTTGGTGACCTTCGGGATGGTTTTTCCCCGTCGAGAGTAGCAACAACGCGGTCTAACTTCAGCCGATAACATTACCAGAGACCCAACTTCTCGGCAGTCCCACTCTCCTTCACAAAGTCGGCCCATCTCCATGCCATCCCCATATTCCCCAGGTGCTTAATGAGGAGGCTTCAAGCTTCCCCGCGTCGACTGTCGATCCCCCAACGCGCAGCTGAGCAAAGCTCGGTTGAGTTGTTCCACCAATGGTTTCTCCAACTCGCTTACATCCGAGGCCAAGGGGAGCATCATTGCCGGTTTGTGACTCGGGGGACTTCCATGATTCGTGGCATGAGCGGGCCCAGCTGGACAGCCAGCAACGCAACATGGAAGGATTCAGGCTAAACTTGACTGATTATCACCATCTTAACCTTGACGTTGCATGTGATCTTGTGCGGGGGAATCAAAGATGCTTATTGACTGATTGATGGAGGATCTTGAGATGGAGAGAATGAGCCGATCCTGGCGGCTTGCAGCCGGGTAATTCCCGTCCTAACAGACCCAAGACCCGCCGGCAAAGGCATTCCGCGCGCCAAGAGGAGCCATGACTGGGGTCCGAGTCCTTGAATGTCGCATTGGGCGTCATCTTGAACGACATCGGAGCTCCTCTGTCTAAACACAATTGGTGGCTGACCTTGGCTCGTTGTGCCCCCCCCGCGAGAGCCGTCTACCCGAGCCTAGACTCCCTAGCGAAGTCGCAGATCTGTGGATAAAAGGGCCCATGCTTAATGGGCTTGTCCACTTTTCAAAGTGGTCTTATCAATCCAGACTTCTCAAGGTCCTCCCCATTCTTTTTTTCTCATCTGTACTGATCAGGAGATCCTGCAGTGTTGCAGAAGTTAGAGAAGTGAGCTTCTAATAAAAGATGGCTTCGAAAAGGCTGTATAACTGGTGGGCCTTGCCTTGACAGCTTCTGAATGACAATGACTGACCCAGAGGCTTAGGTATTGTGCCATGGTGGCGGCACTTTGCATGGTGCTTTACGGTAAGATGACTCGTCTTTCTGCCCCTTCAAGTCTCATACTGAACATGACGCATAGGGTACGATGCTTCAGTTTTCAACTCGCTCCAGGGCTCTGATAACTGGTTCGAGTGGGTTGACATGGACCCGGTGGAGGATACTTATATGCTTGGGTTGAGTAAGTTGCATCACTCTCCATGCATAGCCGCTGGTGGTGCCTTTGGAGATTCGATAGCTAACTGTCCACTTTCTAGTCAACACAAGCTACACAATTGGAGCCATCATCTCCGGCTTCTTCATGGGCGGTCCCCTCGCCGATTACATGGGACGTCGCTGGGGCATGTTCGTCGGCTGCTTCATCACCATAATAGCGACCTTTATGCAGACCTTTACTCCCCACCACAAGATTGGCGTCTTTATCGCTGGTCGAGTCCTCATCGGTATCGGCCAGGGTCTCGCGCTCACTGCGGCGCCAGTCTACATCGGAGAAGTCGCCCCGGCCAACATTCGAGGAAAGGTCATGACCATCTGGCAGATGAACTACTCGGTTGGGTCCTTCATCGCTTACTGGATCAACTACGCTTGCTCCAACAACCGTGAGGGCATGGGCCAGTGGGATTGGAAGATGGTTGTCATCTTCCAGATCCTCGTCCCAGCCATTGTCTGCGTTGCCGTCCTCTGGATTCCCGAGACTCCTCGATGGCATATCCAGAAGAATGGCAACGTGGAGGCTGCAAGGGCTGCGTTGACGAGAATTCGAGAGACTGAGCAAGAGATTGAGGAGGAGCTGCTCGCTATCCGTGGTGCCATCGAGTACGAAAAGGAGGCCATCAGGGGAGTCTCCTATTCTGCTCTCTTCCGGGACCCTTCCGTTCGAAAGCGAATCATTCTCGCCTTTCTCCTCAACATTGGCCAGCAACTCTCTGGACAAGGTACCCTCAACTCGTACTCTACAACTATCTACAAGAACGTGTGGTCAGACAAGAAGAAGATTAACCTCATTAACGCCCTCAACGCCACCTTTGGAATCATCTTTACCCTCAACGCCATGTGGACCTCTGACCGTTACGGCCGCCGCTGGCTGCTCATGGTCGGAGCTGTTGGAATGGGAGTCTGCATGCTCATCGTTGCCGTCGTTGGTCTGGAGACGCCGACATTTGAGGGTAATGTCAAGTCCGAGTCTGTGGGCATCGCCATCGTCTTCCTCTTCTTCCTCTTTGCCTTCTTCTACAAGCCTTCGTGGGGAGCTACGGTTTGGATGTGGACTGCCGAGGTGTTTTCCATGAACATTCGAGCTCAGGCTGTGGGCATGTGTTCTCAGATGCAGAACGTGGCCAACACCATCTTCCAGCAGTTCTTCCCTACTTTTTTCCGCCGAGAGGGTCTCAAGTGTCTCTTCTTCTTCATGTCCATCAACTTCTGCCTTGCGGCGTACGTCTACTTCTTCATCCCAGAGACGAAGCAGGTGCCCCTGGAGGAGATTGATACTCTGTTTGGAGGTGCTTCTCATGCGGCAAAGGGTGGTGACATGCTGGAGGAAAAGGCTACTGTTGAAAGTGCGGCTCAGCCCTCAGGTCTCGAGATTGAGAATACTTCGCAGGAAAAGCAGGCTAACACCAAGGAACAAACCGTCTAATGTTGGAGCCTGGAAGAAAGTGGACCAGGTTGCTGTTGTAGCCAAGAACTGGGAAATTATTATGCTGCTAGTCCTGGGGACACTGAGAACAAGGAATATATAGTGCTACTAGTCCTGAGTGCTAGCTGTTGTAGCCTTTGGGCATTGATGACCTAAAGATACCTTTCATATGCATTAGCCAGAATCATTTGACCGTCTGGGTTGCGCACATGTTCAAGTATAATTCTTGATCCCCCCTAAGGCAGTTCAAGAAGCAAGGGTGAAAATTTCCTGTCGAGCGTCATATGGGAAACGCGAGACATGCACAGAACTAAGTTGGTAAATTACCCCTTACTGGCTATTATGAATGCTTGACTTCCCCGGATCCAGCCCCCTATCTGTAGACGCGCAGTACATCTATCGCAGCTCAAACCATTGCAAGCCCGATGGGCTATCCTGTGCCGATTTTTCCAGGTCCAGATCAACAACCGATATGTCTCCCACAAACGTATAGAAATCCCCCTGTTTGCGGAGTAACACAGGGTGGTCATAGTCCTTGAGGACGCAGACGACGTCGTCTTCCTGTACGTTTGGGGGTCCTACTCCAAGGTATCCCCCTGTAGTCTCAAATATTGATCGTCTCATAGTCTTCCTCAGGAAAACCGTGTTTCCGATCATGTCTACTTTTTCCCACGAGTCTATATCTGCGGCTGGGTCGCCGGTGAAACCCAGTTGTGTTAGATCTGTGCCTGGGAAGGCTAGCTGGTAAAGCCGAGTCTCCCAGCCGTTAGGAAAAAGGTGAGAGTTTTGAGAGTCCCAGCCGCCCAAGTGGTCAGGTAAAAGACCTTTCCCAAGTCTATTCAACAAAAAAGCGAGTACAAGAAAGAAATTGACCATATCTCTTGTTACCGTTGCTGGCTTCTCCTCGAAAAGTAAGCGAGCAATAGCTTGCCAGGATGTGATGCCGGAGATGTAATGTGGATATCGGGATGTGTAGGAACGGAGAAAGACCCCAATGGCAAAAATGTCGAGTAGAATCTGTATTAGGGACGAAGGATCCTCATATTTGAAGAAAACAGAAGCGTGGAGAACTGGTTCGATCTTGGCTCCCCAAACGACAAGGGTTCCGGTATTTCTGACCAGATAGGGATGTTTGCTTGGATCCCCTCAAAATACTTCCCTCCGTATTTCATTTGACACCCATCTTGAATGGCCACGCAGAGCGAAGTTGGGAGCCCAGCTTGGAAAGTTGTCCGTGGGCCCAACACCGGCGAGTCCCAAGAAGCCAAGTGGACTGAAGCGTTCGATCCCAGATTTCTTGGCTGTCTCCATCCAAGTCCCGACGAAGTCAGTATAGACTTCAGCAACTGTTTTGCTGTAGTCTGGCACGATAGGGAGTCGAGGGATTGCCAGAAGTCCATAAATATAGTCCTTCGGATCTGTGGCGACGAGCTGTTGGACAGTGAGTGCCATGGCCCAATCAAGAACAACTCGCCCTCTTGTACTCGTCTCTTCTTCCCATCTTATAATCGTCTCTGTTTTGAGCTTGAACAGAAAGATTTTGCGGATTCCACTCCAGGTCAGAACCCGAACAAGATTCATCCAGACCTCGCGGCAAATAAAGTCGGGCTTTTGCACCTCATCCCCAGCAACTTTGTGCTCCAGATCCAGCTTGGAAAAGCTTTCTGCAGCCAGGAAAAGGTCTCGCCAACTCAGAGTAATGCCACCTGAGCCAACTAGATGCAGTTGGCGAGCAAGCATGGTTTCCTGGAAAATCCACACTCGTTTCCAGTACTGATGACTTAGAAGCTCAACCGCGGTGTTCCATGCATCGTCTTTGTCACAAAGGCTGGTATGTCGTTGAAGCCACTCAATCTCGAATGGGGGCACTTGCATCATCATTTGCTGTTTACTTACTAGATCATCGTCGTCGTCCAAAATGGTGTTATTCGGCCATTTCTGGACTACCTCGTGAGCGAGCGTCTTGATGGTCTGAAAAGCAAGCGAGTAATCCTCGGGGCCAACCCATGAGCAGACGGTTTGGGCGCAACTGAATATGCGACACATGAGCTGGGACCTGCTGCGAACGCTCCTCATTGTCTTCCTGGTTGATGCAAATCGCATCTGCCCACAAATATTTAATGGGGGCAGAGGTTTTCCCAAGGTTCCCACTCCGGATGCGAGACAAGGCAGCCGCCAGGTTGGGTGTGACCTCTTTGTCTTGGCCTTGAAGGACGATCTTCTTCAGATCTTTCTTCTCGCCCCAGACGTACGAGAGCGCCGCGTACTCTGGGTAGTCGTCAAGGGAGATTGTAATTAGTCTCCAGTCCTCGGAGCCATCTGAAGGAATCTCCAGGAGTCGAATCTCGGAGGTGCTTGGGTCGAGATGTCTGTAGAGTGGAGGGGCTGCCGTTTCCATAGTGGACGAAGAAAGACATGAGAGGTTGCAAGATGTTTAATAAGAAGTGCGAGAGCTGCGTGCCAGTACAAGGGTGATGGCTATGAGGATTGATCGTTCAAATGATGAAAAAGGGAGGATTGGGGGGATGTGGAGTTGGAAGATGGACCACAGATGGCGTAGGCAGTGTGCGCAACTTAAACCGGGTGTGAGTGGCTGTGTTATCGCTTATGAAGATGGCATAGTTTCATTGGTCGTAAAAATGAGGCCAGGGAGTTGAAAATGCAGAGATGCATGGCTGGATTGGCAGGGGGTTGCTGTTGGTAGGCCGAGCTAGCATGATGCATGATGCAGACTACCTCTCGTTGGGCGTCAAGGTGGACCTCGCTACTGAAAGGTCGAGTACAGTAACCTGTCAGAAGTCTTGGCAGCAATAGAGAGCTGTCGATGCCTCAAGAGAGAAACCACTGTAGCCTTCTCCACGAGTTTTGTTCCACGAATATATGCCCTGAACGTGGCCTCAACACAACCTGCACAGCAGCAGCGATTCATCCACAGCGACTTTATGCACTTTGACAGCCCACCAGCCGAAGAAGCCGGGCGCAACGTGTTCAGATACGGGTTTGGCATCTCGCAAGGCCACAAAGGGAAACATCCCTACGTTTACTGGCTACCATGAAAATATCATGATTATGCTCACGCTGATGAAAGAGCAAAGGATCAGGCTGCGCTTGATCATTTATCGCCAGTAGCGAAAACTCGAAGCAATGCTAATGCCCTATCAGAATAAGAAGAATCGAGTCAAGCTCAGATGCGTAAATATACATTTTATCATGTTATGTAAACTTGACAGAACCCACCCTCCGGGACAGGGCTCGCGGTCATAGTTTGTAACAATGATCCAACCTCTTTTGAAGATCCTCCTTGGCTTGTGCAACCTCCCCTTCTAGGTCAAAATTCGCAATAATACCATTCCTCTCGTTGATCTCGCTCTCAATCTTGGCCATGTCGCTACCAATACCATCTGCCAGCCACTCATAACAGTCACCGATCCATCTACTGCTCTGCACAAGCCACTGCGACCGTTCTCTGCGGCAGTTGTCGAATGTCTCGAACACGGAGGGAAGATCTCGGGAGCTATCGACGCTGGAGAGTAGCTCGGCCAGGAATGCGCTGTCTTCGATGCAGAATCCTGCTCCGGCGCCATGATGGGGTGATGTTGCGTGGGCGGCATCTCCGGCGATGCACACTCGACCTTTGTGGAAAGTTGGAGCAGGATGGTCTCCGAGGTCAAAGATGGCCCACTGATGACTGGTAAGTCTATGCTCAAGACAAGCGTTATAAAAGCACTTACAACTTTCAGCTGTTCCTCGGTCAGGCCCAGCAGTCCAGTGACAGCCGATCCGTAGCCAGCAAAGTCCCTAAGCGCATCTTGGCGGCTTGCGACACTGGTTGTTCTGCTGTAGTCTTCCCAGTCAGTTGGGGATGTGCGAAAGGCTACGATATTGAGCTTTCGGCCATGGTCGACAGGAAATGTGAGGACGTGGCCGCCTTTGCCCATCTGGAGAGGTCAGTCTCTATTACAACCGATTGGAGGGTTTCCGAGACTTACGTGGATTGTGGCATTGCGTGCCTTTTCCTCTCCAACCGCTTCAACGGCCTTCTCCATTGGCACCATGCCTCGGTAAGCGTACTTGTAAGAGTATGTTGGGTGTGCTGAAGGGTGATCGAGGCCAACGACTAGTTGTCGTACACGAGACTTGATTCCATCACAGCCAATAATAGCATCGGCAGAGGCGGTAGTACCGTCTGCGAATGACATTTTCACTTTTCCATCACTCTCAGTGATGCTCTCAAGGCATTTGCCAAACACAGCTCGGTCTTCTGGGAATAGCTTGGCCAACTCGTCAAGATAATGAGCTCTGTGAACACCATTCTGTCCAAGACTGCTGTTGATGGTAAACCCGGCGCCTTCATCCTTGGTGCCGTCGACAAAGTCAAACCAGACTTTCTGCTTCGATGGCCAGCTGTTGCGCGTGCAGACCTTCTTGAAAGCTTCATGTACTCCAGGGTGGCAGAATTCCATCGCCCGGACTGCATTTGGCGTGAATGATACACCGGCACCGATCTCTTCGAATCGTGATGCTCTCTCGTATAGTTTCACTGGGATGCCGCGGTGGTGGAGAGCGATTGCGAGGGTCAGTCCGGCGATGCCGCCGCCAACCACGGCGATGTTGAAGTCCTTTGTTGGAGCCATTGCGGATGTGAATGTTGCTGAATGTTGCCTTGCATGGACTTAGCTCAAGCCAAGGACTGATCCCTAATTATAAACCCAACTGGGTGGCCTTGTGGAGTGCGGAGAATGTCATCGGTTAAGGGGACGTTCATCCGGAACTGCTCTTGGTCCTGAGATGGAGATCCTTCATCCTGTTAGTGCCCGGCAAAACCGGGCAAAACCGAGAGTGACGGGAAAGAGCTGTTATCACAGGGCTCGCTATCGGAATTCCCGAAGCCCCCCTCAGGAGGTTAGTGTAAGTCCGATCATCTCCCCGACGCCACCACACCAAGCTTTACCGCCGTATCATAGCATGCCGGGTCCCGATGCATTGGAGTAAAGCTCCTGGATAAATCATGACCAGACCGGCGACCTCCAGACGAATTGATCGTACGACTGGCTCACTGCGGACTGTAGTTCGCGACTATAAGAACCACACCGAGTCCTGCGCACGGAGATAACTTGGCACAACGACGGGAAATGCCTAGCATTCTGAAGATTGTCTATAATCTATGTTTGCTTCCCCGAGGAATGAATGGCCTACTACTGGCAGATGAGCCTACGAACGGGCGAACTCCGGTGAGGTTATTCCCCCCTTGCCCAGTAGATACACATCCGCGTGGGATGGCTCTGTGTCTGGGCATGAGCTATGGCGCCCCAACGCCAAACAGTCTATCGAGGCCTGGACCCAATGCCAGTTTGAATTCACATGACGAGCTCACAACGTGCCTTGATACACAATGTTCTGGCCCAAGAGTAGTCTTGGCACTATTGCTTGCTTCCTCGGAGTCTTGTTCCTCGGAGCTGATCCCTGGCTCGGGCGTGTTTTCGGCAAGTACGTCAGCCAATGCGGTTTTGCAGAAAACCTCCAATATGCAATCACATCATGCTTAAAAGTTGGAGATAGCCGAGACACGAGCCGGACTCTTGTCAAGTCCGAGAGTTGGGGAGAAAGTGGAGGGTATGTCTCGAATCTTGGAGGAGCGTCGTCATCGAGGATGGAAGTAGGTGGCGAGCGTTGCACAATGTATCTTGGTTTTCTTTTATGACTGATGATAGAATGGCTCTCTCGATCAGCAGCTACCAGCTCGCTAAGCCAAAGCCGCCAGGTCCTACAAACGTCAGCACTTTCCTTCTCGATCATAGGCCAAACTTACAATGAAGACCTGATAAGAATCCCACTTGTATCCCCACTCAGACTCAACTGGAGTCAAATGTCCTCTCGATGTAAAGGCAAGAGTCTTCTTTTGTCCGTCCAGCAGCTCTAGATCTACAGACCCATGGATCTCGACCTGGCCGGGGTTGTTACCGTATGGGGTTGCGTCGCGTATCGTGTGCTTACGCCACGAAATAGTCGCCCACAGGGCTTCCATTGCGGCAGTGATTTCTTCCCCGGTTAGATATTTGCCCCTAATTTTCGCTCCGAGACTGTTACTCACCTGTTGTACCCTTGCTCGGCTGCGAATCTAGGATAAAGGCCGCATCCTCGGTGAACATGTTCACGTATTCCGTGGTACGTTCCCGGATGTCGGACAACTTGAAGTACTCATCTAAGAATCGGTGCACCCCATCATCAAGGCTGGCCTCTGAAGGTCGCTGTGGCTCCATAGTTGCGTCGAGGAGGGAGGACATTGGAAGCTATTGGTGGTACAAGAAAGCAGGCTGGGCTGGAATCTGCGGTGTTGGAACCCCTCATTCACGACTCCACACGGCTTGCAGTGGACACGCCTTATTCACGCAATTATGCTTGATCATGTCTTATCGTACATGTGCATTATTGAGAGCGATTGAGGCATAGTCTGTTAAGCCTCTACCACGGAAATTGGAGTCCACTCGTAGCTTGAACGCCTTTGACGCGATCCGAACGTTGGCTCAACGACCAGAGTTGTCACCCCGTAGCCGACACCTTCGGCAACCGGGTCTCAGACAAGGGTCTCGCCTACTTTCCAATGCAGGCCATGCAATTGGATAAGCTTATCTCTTGGTCCAGGGCTCACACCGCACGAAGGATCTTGACGAGAGATTGTTGGCCAGCTCGGCTGTCACAAGCAACCAATAGCTCCGCACCAAACCTTGAAGCTTCGCGGTCTGGATGCAACCCCACGGGGGAGTCTAGCCAAAGCCAGACCTTGCTTTCCCCGCTTCCCCAGATCCTTACTCGGACCCCCGGGAAATCCGGGGTTTGAGCATAAAGGGATGCCGCGTGTGGATGCCGACATGGATGTTCCGAGGAGCAAGGTCTTGGGTCTTGGTCGGGGGGAGAAAGGGTTTATATCTGTCTGACCTTCCTTGCAACGAGTCGTGATCATCGGGGCTCTTGCTTGATTCATACTCACCCATCGCCCTTGAACACTGTCACAATCTGGCCTTCGCCATGAAGCCATCTACGGAGCATCGCGATACCATTGACGCCCACAACGACTCGGCTTTGCAGCATGCTGCTGAGAAGGGTCAGGTCGCTACAGACAAGTACGCGTCCTTCTCATTCTCGGGACTTCATTTCTGACACGTCGCAGATATGGCCAGCCTCTAGTCGAATATGACCCGGCCGCCGAGCGTCGTTTGTGCCTCAAGATCGACCTCCACATTGTCCCTACGGTTGCGATTCTTTACCTGTTTTGCTTCATTGATCGAGCTAATATTGGTGAGTCAAATCGAGCCATGAAAAAGATGTCGGTCTGACACATTCTAGGCAACGCGAAGATTGCCGGCTTCGACAAGGACCTGGGGATGAAAGGATACGACTACAACATCATCATCACCACTTTCTACATATCCTACATCATCTTCGAGATCCCTTCCAACATCCTCTGCAAGTGGCTCGGCCCCGGTTGGTTCCTCCCCGCCATCACCCTGCTCTTCGGCATCGCATCTCTGGGCACGGCATTCGTCAAGAACACGGCCCAGGCAGCTGTTGTGCGCTTCCTGTTGGGAGTTTTCGAGGCGGGAATGATGCCCGGTATTGCGTACTATCTTTCTCGATGGTATCGTCGTGCTGAACTTGTTTTCCGACTTTCGCTCTATATCGTGATGGCACCGCTTGCTGGAGCTTTTGGCGGCCTTTTGGCTTCGGCGATTCTTAGTCTCGACGAGTTTGCCGGTCTCCGCCGATGGAGAATGATTTTCGCCATCGAAGGAATCATCACGATCGGCCTCGCTTTGATTAGCTTCCTGACCCTCACCGATCGCCCGGCCACGGCTCGTTGGCTGACACAGGAAGAAAAGGATCTCGCCATTGCCAGAGTCAAGTCCGAACGCGTTGGAAGCACGGCGGTTCTCGATAAGATGGACAAGACCAAGCTTCGCCGTGGACTTTTGTCGCCCGTCACGCTCAGCACTTCGATCATCTTTCTTTTCACCAACATCACGGTTCAGGGCCTTTCATTCTTTGCGCCAACGATCATCAAGACCATCTACGAGGACAAGACGACGATTCAGCAGCAACTTTACACTGTCCCTCCGTATGCTGTCGGTGCATTCTTCACAGTCTTCTTCCCCTACCTGAGCTGGCGAACGGATAAGAGACAAATCTTCTTTATCATCACTGCTCCGATTTGCATGATCGGCTATGCCATGTTTCTGGGATCAAAGGACCAGATGGTCCGCTACGGCGCAACCTTTCTTATCGCTTCGTCTGTCTTTTCGCATGGAGCTCTCAGCAATGCTCAAGTCTCAGCGAATGTGGTAAGCGATACAGCCCGCAGCGCAGCCATTGGTATGAATGTCATGTTGGGTAATCTGGGTGGTTTGGTTTCGAGCTGGTCGTTTCTTCCATGGGATGCGCCCGATTTCCACATCGGCAATGGCCTCAACCTGGCCACCTCTGGTACTATTCTTGTTCTCAGCACGGCGACTCTTTGGTGGATGATGAGGGATAATAAGAAGAGGGAAGGGTGGAACATTGAGGAGGAGCTCCAAGGCCTGTCTCAGGAAGAGATTGAAGACTTGGACTGGAAGCATCCTGCATTCCGCTGGAAGCCCTAAGGTTAGCTTTTAGCAAGTGCCGCACGACGACGGTTCTTTCTGGCCGATTCTAATCAGCCGACCGATTCATTGGAGGTTGGTTCACAAGTTCAATTGTTCCCTTTTCACGGCCGAAACCTAAGAGTTACACCAGCTCTTTTTCTACCTACAGAAGAATACAGAGATAGAATGACGCTGAGATGCCGGGAGAGGTGTGTGCTATCGCGGTGTCTGCCTCAGTTGCTGATCACCTGTATTACATCTGTACAGAGAACGCATCATCAATCAAAGTTGATAGTGACTTTGCCGATATAGCGCTGCTGCCGTAGATACTCATACGCTTCCTTGGCCTTCTCGAAAGCGAAAACTCGCTTGTCGATAACAGGATGAATATCATCCGCCTCAACAGCGCGTGCCATATCTTCCATCTGTCTTCTAGAACCGACGAGGAACCCACGCACAATGCACATATGTACGATGACGTCGCTTACAGTCACGCTGTCCGGCGGCAACGTCTGATCCAAGTAGTTGATGGCGCCAATGACATGTATGACGCCCTCAAGCCTGACGGCTTCGAGTGACTGTGGCATCGTGCCAGGCCCGCCAGCTTGGAGGATGTGATCCACACCTCGCTTGTTGAGGGTCAAGCTACGCGCAGTTTCTCCCCAGTTGGTGTCTTCTTTGTAGCTGATGACATGGTCGGCACCCAGTTGCTTGAGAAATTCAGCTTTCTCGGCTGACGAGGTTGTTGCAATAACAGTTGCACCAGCGGCTTTGGCAAACTATGTGACGCGGTTAGTAGACAGGCCAAGGAGATTGGGTGTCATGCAAGGTTCATTAAACCATGGCCCTACCTGTAAGCCAAAAATGCTGACCCCCCCGGTTCCTTGCACCAGAACCGTATCCCCAGCCTTTACCGGTTTGAGGCCATACAGTGCATTCCAGCTAGTGAGCCCGGCGCAGCTCAAGGTTGCGCCTTCGAGGAAGTTCAGATTGGATGGCAGACGGACAAGACCGTCTTCATTGAAAACGCCGAATTCGGTCAATGTACCGTCAATGGCGCTTCCAAGGCCGGACACTGCAGCAGCAGCGTCGATGGGCTCAACCTGGTGTTCCTGGTTGAAAAGTGTCACGACTTTGTCGCCGATTTTCCACCTAGTGACATTTGCCCCAGTCTCAACCACCTCCCCCGCCCCATCGGAGGCCGCTATGACGGGCTGCTTATGACCAAAGGGATATTTTCCTGTAGTCATGTTAGTCGCTCTTCTCTCAGTAATGTTGCTGCCTCATATGCGTTTTGTGCTTACCTTGAGCAATTACCAGATCTCGGTAGTTGAGTGATGCCCCGCGCATCCTAACAAGCACATCGTGATCACCCAGTCTGGGTACAGGGACACTGCCAAACGCAAGTCCGTCTATGCCATCCTCCCTGCCGGTGATGGTCCAGCATCTTGTTGTACGACTCATGATGTTGGGTGCGTTGCTTCGCCTCGGTGTTGCAAGTCCTTGTAATGTTGCAGGTCCTGCAGCATAGTTAATCAAGGGAGCCGCAGACTCATACGTTTTTATGTCCATAAGGCCGTACCTACACTGGTGAGGTTAAAGACCGAGCCCGTCCGCTGCATCCGTGTGGTTCGACGGCATTCAGCACAGCCAAGCCAAGGAATGGGGAGACTCCACTCTCCCGCGCGGACTCTTGATCCGCGCGGACCATTTAGCGGACAAGCTTTCTTTTCTCCTAGACGACAACCCTTGCCCCGCGCGGACTCCGCTCGGGGTGAGCCCGCGCGGGCTTTAATGCCACTTACCCCCAAAGGTGCCATCAAAGTCATTCTCATTTCGTTTTTACCATCCCTCCTGAAGTTGGCCAAACACCCCAACCCTATCGGGTACAACCCCCCAATTACAATGTCCACGGCCGCACGAGCAAAGAGAAAGTCTACATGCTGGACTTGCCGCCTTCGTCATAAGTGGTGTGACGGGGTGCTCCCAGTATGTGGGGCTTGCGCAGCACTCGATATCAGCTGTCACTACTCCCATGTCAGGCCGGACTGGATGGACGATGGGCAAGGGCAACAGCAGATGGTCCAGAAAATCAAGACCCAAGTCAAGCAAGGCGCAAAACGCCGCCGCGGCCTTGCCATGATGCAGAGTATCGCCCAGACTCTGGCCATTCACAGCAATCCCAATGAGCTCTCCCCTCGGTCGAGCTCTCCACGGTCTCGTTCTTCCGGCGAGGCAGGCCCTCCTCTTGCGGATGCGGCAATGCAAAGTCATTCATTGGAGCAGGCGCCAAGATCCCAGGCCAATTGTCTTTCGACCCAGCCAATATCACTCCCGGGTCCATCTAACAGCCGGGCGACGACTGCCGGCCGAGCATCTCCGCCCGCATTGATGGCAAACGAACTTGAAATGGGTTACTTGATGGGGTACATGGAATACGTTTTCCCCATCATGTTTCCCTTCTATAAACCGGCTATACTTGAGGGTGGACGAACCTGGCCTCTGATGCTCGCCATGAAGAACGTTGGTTTCAGCAAGAGTGTTACGAGCTTGTCGTCGTACTTTTTCTCTGTTATCCCGGTTGTCCCTGGCCCTGTCCACAATGCATGCTTCGCAAAAACTTGGCAAGAACTCTCCCACCAGACAAACGTGGCTTTAGCAAGCGTTCAGCGTGACCTGCTAGACCTTCGAAGTCAGGGCATTAGTACGAACCTCCGGGATGGCATACATCTCTTGGCGAATATTGTACAGCTCCTGCTTTTGGAACGCGAGCTGTTTATGTCGAGTGAATGGCAAGTACACCTGAAGGCTGCGGTTGGTCTATTAGGGCAAATCCTGCTGCATCATGGCATCAACATGCGCGGAGAAGGCCCAGATATTGCTGCAGTGGTAGAGAAGTTGGCTGATCCCGTCCCGTTTCCGGCTTCGGTTTCTACTCCTCTTAACACAGAGCAGGGAGCATTTCGCTTCTTCTCGGCAATTCTGGTCGTTGACGATATCGTTGCCAGTACATGTCTGGAGCAACCTTCAGAATTACGACAATATCTATCTAAAGAAGTCCCTAGTGACCAGGACCAACGATATATTTTGAGTCTCCAAGCTGTCACTGGTTGCCAAGACTGGGTATTTGGACTGATCGGGGACATTGCCGCCTTTGATGCTTGGAAAAAGTCGAAAAAGAGGAATGGCGAGTTGGTAATGGATGAGTTGTATCACCATGCCAGGAAAATCGATCAACGATGGCAAAAGCATGTGGATCATCTTGACCAGCATGATTCACGGCACCAGCATGAAACATACACGGCGTCCGGACTCTACGGACCACTGGAGTCGGTCTTGAGAGACTCCAACCGCTGCCAGGTTCAACATCCCTATCCGTCAGACATCCATGTCAGTATCACAAAGATTTGGGCCTGCGCTTCCCGAACATACCTTCTTGTCGTCCTCTTAGGTTGGCAGCCAACACACCAGGATATCCTTAGTAGCATTGAGCGCACCGTGGGTCTCCTGAACGAAATACCATCTCCCAGCTGGCTCCGCTCACTTGTTTGGCCAATTTGTGTGACTGGATGCATTGCCGTTGAGGAGCAGCGGCCAATTGTTCGTTCTATACTGGACCGAACAGCAGCTCTCGGGACTTTAGGAAGTGTTCGTAACGCTTCCAGTATTATAGAGAGTGTTTGGGCACAAGAAGAGTGTGATGTTGATACTTGGGACTTTGCAAGATGTTTCAAATCCTTAGGATACACAACACTACTAATATAATATGACTTATTAATGCCTATAACTATAGTATTTATATTAGCTATAAGTACTTAACCCAGATATCCCAAGGAGTACACTGCTAATAGGCACTATATTTCAGCGCATAAACTAGGACTGGCCGGAGGGTATCGTTATCTCTATCACCGTGCAGACTCTCCCAAAGCTGTGTATGATGGTGTTCTCAAGCCAGGGATGGTCATTTGTGTTTACAGCTATATGGGCAAGGAAGGTGGAACGCAAGGGGTAAAGTCGGAACAGCAAGTCTTGATAACTGAAACTGCACCGAGGTTCTGTCTTATTTTCAGTACGAGGACGTGTTTCTCAACTTAGACTGCTCTTGGATGGTAGATCGCTTATCTCCCTGCTGTGGCTGATGGTCTCTTTTGGAGACGACATTGCTGACAAGAATTAGTTGCTGGTGACATGGGGGTTGAAAGTGACCGTAAGCAGACCGCCCGAATAACCCGCACTTGGCTGCGCCATTCACGCCAATAGAATAGCCATGTGGCCAAAAGTCCGTCTCCGCGGTGGAATCAGTGTACATGATAGTTATCATTGGGTCAAGATAATGCTCTTTTGGGAATGCCGAAGTAGCCAAGCGAAACAGGGCTCAGCTTCCGCGGATATCCCCAGCTCTCCCCTGTTGCCAAGATCAGGCTGTGAAGAAAAACCAATATCACAGGCTCCGTGAGGCTGCTTCCAACCACAATCCCAGGCCGTATGGTGACATTGCAGTTCAGCTTCTGCATGAGAGTGGGGGAGCTCGAGAACTAAACAATCCAATTGCAGACAAGAAAAGAGCAGAGAGTATGAGTTATCAAATGCGGCTTTTGTGATGGTAACGTGGCGGGCTGAACTGTCTGATGGCTGGGATTAGCCAGCCATCTAATAAGACGGTCCTGGGTCGCAATCTCATGAGAGTTGCTTCTCTCCTGGCAGGCTTGACATGCTTAGTCGGGGCAGCCGAATTCTCTTTTCTGCCTATCACTAGCCATCAACACATTTCTTTTGACCTCAAATTTGACTCAACCTGAATACCATGACAGAAGAAACGAACCCTGTCAAAGAAGCTCGGGACGAGCTGACTCTCGAGACAAACCCGTCGGGCATCCACAAGCTGGCCCCGGAGGCGCCTTCCGATGAACCATCCGTTGGTCATTCCTCCGAGGCTAATAATAGGGGAGGCGAGGCGTCCTTACGCAAGGTGGTTTTGAGAAGGGCCGAAGATGATGACGAGCTCACCAGCGAGGCCGTTCTTGACGAGCCGATTCTCGAGACAAGCCCGTCTGGCGTCAACAAGCTGACCCCGGAGGCGCCTCCCGATGAACCATATGCTGATGATTCTGCTGAGGTTGAGAATACAGGAGGCGGGACGCCCTTGCACAGGCTGCTTTTGGGAATGGCCAAGGATGATGAAGAGCTCAAGAGCAAGGTCGGCCTTGACGAGCTCGGCCGCATGTTGGATATGGGGGCTCAAGTCAATGCTAAAGACGCCGATGGTGGAACGGCTCTACATCTTGCAGCTGCGAATGGGCTTGTCGAGGCAGCTACGAAACTCATCGAGGCTGGGGCGAAAGTCTCGGAAACAGACAACGAGGAGCGACAACCTCTACACAAAGCCTGTTCAGAGGGGCGCACTGAATTGGTCAAAATGCTTCTAGACAAGGGAGCAGATATTAATGCCAGGCAAAATCAGAAGGCCACTCCTCTTCATGAAGCTTGTTGGCCAGGGCATTTCGACGTTGTCAATCTACTTCTCGAAAGGGGCGCCGACACCCAAGTCACCGAAGAAGACGGTTGGTCTCCACTGCACTCAGCAAGTCGGTACGGCCACACAGAGGTAATTCGAGCTCTTCTTGCAAAAGACAAGATAAACATCGACGCCAAAGAGGAGCTGGCAGGTTGGACCGCACTGAATGTGGCTATCTACTATGGCCACAGTGATGCCGTTTCTGCTCTGCTGAAAGAAGGGGCGGACGTTAGCATCAAGGACAACGACGGCTGGACGCCATTGATGACAGCAATAAAACAGAAACATGAAGGCATTGTGAAAGAGCTACTCGATCAGGAAGGAGCCCCTGAACTGGAGACACGCAACAAGTCAGGACACACGCCTCTCCTAGCGGCAAGCATCAATGGTTTCTCGGCTGGTGCGAGCCTGCTCATCAATGCGGGCGCAGACTGTAACGTTCAGTCAAGCAGGTCCAAAGCCACGCCGCTGATAGCTGCTAGTGGTTGGCGTTATAGAGACATAGTCCAAGCTCTCCTTGAGGTCGGCGACCGGACAAACGTCAATACTCAGGATGAGGATGGGTGGGCTGCTGTGCATTTTGCTAGCAACAAGGGCCACAGCAAGGTTGTTGAGCTTCTTCTACAGCATCATGTCGATGTCAATCTAGCCAACGATGACGGGCAGACAGCTTTGCATTTGGCAAGTAAGAAGGGCAACCAGAACGTTGTCAATCTGCTTCTAGAGGCTAAGGCGAAAGTGGACGAAAGAGACGAGGACGACAAGACAGCACTGCATCTTGCCAGCGACGCCGGGCCTGAGGATTACAGCGAGCAGGACGGTGATGAACTAGGTCCTGACGATCTCAGTCCTGACGAGAGGGGGAGAATGGAGTTCAGCTCCGGCCGGCATGTTGAAGTAGTTGAGCTCCTTTTGAGGTACGGGGCGAAACCTGACGCCAAAACCAACAAGAATGAGACGGCGCTGCATATTGCTGCAGCCCGTGGCGACCCAGCCAGACTTGAACTTATTCTAGCCCGTATGGAGCAGGAACATATGTCGACCAGAAACGACCAGGGCAGGACCGCCCTTTACTCGGCTTGTACTGGATACAGCCCGAAACTGGCGGTGGAAACCCTTCTCAAATCGGACAAGTTGAGGACTGCAGAGTTTGGCAGAAGGGACGGGGAGGATGACGAAATCAAGTGGGCCGCAAACTATCCGGAAACTCATGAAATCGCGAAATGGCTCATGGAGGAAAGGTTGAAGAGAAAAGAGATGGCCAAGCCCGAAGGATCTGACAACTGGGGTGTCATCGAGTGGGCAGCATATAGCCAGCTCCCTGAGGTACTCTCGCCACTCATCACCAAATCTCCTGGAAGCTCGGAGATTCAGGCGGTGCTGAAATCGGTGCTGAAATCGGTACTGGAACCCGCGTTGGAGTCGAACTTGCAGCCTGCAAATGAGCTCAGAGAGGGCGCAGAGCAGAGCAAGCTCCCCGAGGTTCTCCTGCTTCTCATCGCCAACTCTCCTCCGACGTCTGATATCAAGACAGAGCTGGCATCCGCGCTGAAGAAGGCATTGGATTTGGCCCTAGTGAAGAGAGTAAAGCAGGGGGCGGGGAATAGGCAGCTTCTCCAGGTACTCTCGCTGCTCATCACCACCTTTTCTGGGACTCCTGAGATTGAGACAGAACTGAAGTCGGCCTTGGAGTTGGTGAAGAAGCCAAAGGAAGGGATGACGTACGAGAAGCTTTCTCAGGTACTGTGGTTGCTCATCGCAAACTCTCTCCGGACCCCTGACATTGATGCTGCGCTGAAATCTGCCTTGGATTCAGCCTCGGAGTTGGTGAGGAGGGCAGAGAACCAGCCACAGGACTTCGAGCAGAGATTAATGCCGCCTAAAAGTTCTAAAGCTGAGGCTGGAGCATCTTCTCACAAAGGCAAGAACAAGGATCTAGAGAAGCTCGACTTTAGGCGCGAGGTGACCACGCCGACTACAGGGGCAGCGAAAGACCCCCAAATCGACTACCTACATGCCATCAAGGATATCCTACGAGACCCTCCCTTTTCACAAACACACAAAGACAGCAGAATTGACGGGCCGCCAAAGCACAACCCTAAACTGTCGGAGATGCTGAAAAGCCTCGAAGCCACCATCGTGCAGTTCTACAAGGGTGAGGGCGAGTCAGGAACACTGCAAAGATATCGGTCGTTGGAAGAAGTTATCTATGACGTCGGACCAGGAAACATCATGGAAAAAACCATCTCGGACCTGAGGAAGATCCTTGGGGGTAGGTCTGAGCTTGCAGACTCCACAATATATCTCAACACTAAGCCCAAGTTTACGTGGGTTCATCTGCCGGCAACAAACGTGAGTGACCCCCGGCCGGTATATACTTTAGTGAGTTGTTACTGACTTTTGGAATAGATGGTTTGGATGAATGTGAGAAACCTTGCGGCAATAGTTGGTGTCATTGACACACTACTGACCAACGCCGCAGGACATGTTGTTGAGGATCATGAACGATGAGTTGAGGATCATGAAAGATGAGAAATGCGAATACGAGGGCCTCCCGTACCACGAACTCAAGTCGTTTTTCAGAGACAGCTGGACTCAGGTGCCGGATAGAAAATCTCCATCGAGGAGCATGAGGCCGCGAACTGTGGTAAGGCGACAAGAGAACGAGGCAGGCGAGAAACACGACAACACTAAGAAGGAAGAGGAGACCGAGGGGGATCGACGAAAGAACAAACCTGATTTTGGAGCCGCATCAGCCACCTACGTGAGTACTGAGCAGTGCCAGTTTTGTTTATCCATTCTAATCCATCATGACAGATGCCTTACTTTTGCTTCTCAACCCATTATCGGGACAAAGATTGCTTGGGCAAAAAAACAGAAGAAGTTTGTCGAAATGAAAGAGGCCTATGAGGCTTCGGACGACTCTAAAAGCCCCGCCATTCACGAATCGCCAACACTCGACGAATGGTACTATCACTTTGCAGCTGATGAAAAGTCTACGGAAGACAGGCAACATCGCAACAGAACGCAGGTTGTCACCAAGGCTATAGAGGATGATGGCAAGAGCACCAAGGATGGTGTCGAGAGCAAGACGGAAGGTAAAGAGGATCAACCCAGCGAGTGGACATTGATCCGAGTCAATCAGATATGGGCCTGGACAATTGCAAACAGTACGTTCTATCCCTTTCTGGTTTCTCTTTGCCTTGCGTGCTAAAATATGGTCTCCAGAATGGCTCATAACCGCCAACTCTTCCCTGTTCGACGATGGCAATGGCACGCTGGTGGAGGGAATTCTTGAGCAGCTTAGCAAAGAGGCAGAGGCTGGAGGGAGCGCGTCCCAGCCAGAGTCGGCAGCTGATATGAGCAGATTTGTCGTTGACTACTGCATCGGCTCTTATGAGAGACTTGCAAAGCTTGGGGATCCAAAGCCTGAGAGGTCAAAGCCTCAAAGCCAAGGGTCTATCCGGCAAATCTTTTCCAACACCATCAACAAGATTGTTCGTCATGCCCCCCGAGTGTAGTAGTTTGCAACTAACGAGTTAACAGGGAAGGGAAGAGGCAACCCTATTCGACGAGTTCAGGAGCCAAACGAAAAGATGGCGGGAGCAGATTCCAAGTGGACCGGAGACAACGGCGAAAGAAACCCCCTCCCCAGCGGATACAACCTCGCCTAGAGGCTCACTCGAAGGTTCACTAAAAGGCTCATCCGACGGGACATCCGAAGCATCATTCCAGGCCTCAACGTATGGGAATATCAGAAATTCTATCGAAAAAGCAAAGGAAATGTATTGCGATATCAAAGACATCCGTGATGAGCTCAATATCCTCAAATCAGCCGCCCAGCACCAAAAGACGGTTGAAGAGAAGTTGACTGGGGGGTCTCTGGACGCAGATCTCGCAGCGGCATACATTTTGAAAGATCTCAAAGAGATGGATAACGGTGCCGAGAGGATACAGTCTGCTGTAGGTTTTCCCCTGTTCCCCTTAGCAATTGCAGTGCGTACTGACATTTGTGGGAATAGATCAACACGACCCTTTCACTTCTGCAAAGCGAGAATGCGAACCTTCAGGCCACACTTTCACTTGAGCAAAGTAATCTTTCCAATCACCTGGCAGTCCTCGCGACGCAGCAAGGGGAGGAGGCAAAGAGCCAGGGAAAAACCCTCATGGTCTTCACCGTTATCACCATTCTCTTTGTAAGCCTCACCCCATACCAAAGAATATTATTCGTTCGTATACTAGCAAGGCTGTCTAGCTCCCACTATCCTTTCTCTCCTCCCTATTCGCCTTGGATGTCGCTTCGTTTCAGCAGGCTCCTGGCTGGGCCTTTGCTGTAATTTGTGAGTTTCTACGAGCACTGCATCTCCGCTTGAGGTCCCTATTACTGACGATGCATACTGAAGTTGCTGTGTCGTTTGCATTTTCTATAATCACGGCATTGGTTGCTCAGCGTTGGGAGAAAATCAGCCCACATCTCAAAAAGCTCAGAAAGTTCATGCCAAAATCTGAGACATCTTCCAAGGCCGAGTCAAAATCTCCCAAGCATGAGAGCGTCGACAGATCTGAGGCCAAGGGCACCGTAGATAGAGGTCCTGAACCGCGCAGTGAAGCAGCGACTGGTGACACTGACAGCCACCAGAAGCCATTCTTGTATCGTCTTAGGGGTCGTCCACGGAGAAGGCAATTGGATGCAGAAGTGGCGTGAGGGAGGAGCATTGTCCACGGAGGATGAGATGGCTAAGAAGCTAAGGGCAATGGCCTGAACTTGTAGCTACTGTCGAAGAGATTGGAAAAGTCTGTAGGTTGTACTCTGATCCTGAATGAAGGGGCTATTGAATTGGATCTATCTTATATGTAAAGACGCAGCAACTGCCAAATAAGAGTGCCTTGATTAGTTATTAACTACTGAAATCGGGAGTGGTTACCCGATGCTCCACGTGCCCAAACTTCGGCGTTTGCCCAAGGACCAAGCTAATGCAGCCAAAATGCGGGGGTGTCATCCATCGGATCCGGGGTAGTCATAAAGTCGGATTGCCGACAGTCTTAAAAGTCGCCTCCGCTGCTCTTGAAAACACGCCAACTATTCTCCCCTTCAACATGGAAGCAGAAACCCCGACGCTGGTATTACCGACAACCCCTCCCAGGAGTCAGAGGGGTTCAAAGAGAGTCCAAAGAAGACGCCGGAGGATACAGACGGCTTGCAAGAGCTGTCAGGATCGCAAGACGAGATGTGACGGGAGCCGGCCGGCTTGTTCGGCTTGTCATAGACGAGGCGTGGCGGTTGAGTGTATCTACGAGAACTCGCCAGCTTCTGCAAGGTATTTGAAGCTTACCATTCTATTATCATTTTGCTGAAATTTTCCAGCTATCTCTCTGCACTGGAGCAGCGGCTGCAGAGGCTTGAACAACGGCAGGATGTTGAGTCGAGGCCACTACAGCCAGGTCCGCATTCCGTCTATGAATGAGTTCACATTATTGACCTTCTTCTAGTCTCTCGCAGAGTCTCTCGCAATGATTCCATTCACGAGGCCAGTGTCGCTTCCCGAGAACTGCAAGCCTCCCCGGGGACGCAGGGCCCATACTCACCAAACACATCTCGCTACGCCAGCAACGTCGATGGATTAGCCACGGTCTCGGCAACCACCGAAAGCGAATGCATGTACGGTCCGTCGTCTACAATTGCGTTCGTACAGTTTTGCAATGAGGCAAATCGACAAGGGTCACTCCCAGAGGCAGAACAACAGGTTGATGAACAGCCATCCGCAGCCGTTCCAGAGGCGATTCGCGAGAAGGATCCTTTTGCTGCCGTATACCCGCCGCGAAGGACTGCCGACGACTTTGTTCGGTGCTTCTGGGAGTTTGTGCACCCTGTCTTCCCGGTACTGCACAAGACGTCATTTATGAACAGATACAACCTCCTCTGGTCGGCTGATGAGAATGAGACAAACAATACTATTTCGGAGATGGACGAAGTCATCTTCTCTTCCACTCTCAACATCGTTTTTGCCATCGGATCTCGGTTCAGCGAGTCTGTACCGGCTGCAAGCAGAGCATCACTCGCTCAAACTTTTTATCAGCGATCGAGGTCCATATACCGCTTCGAAATCCTCGACTCCATGTCTCTTTCAGCTGTTCAGATGCTTCTTTTGACTGGGGTTTATCTACAGTCTACTCAACAAGCAACCCGTTGCTGGAACGTTGTGGGTCTTGCAATCAGAGCCGCGCAATCCTTGGGGTTACACGTTGAGTCACCGAATCAGCCCCGGAGCCAGTTGAGTAGAGAGATGAGGCGGAGAGTCTGGCATACTTGTTTGGTATTGGATAAGTACGACCGAAGCGAACGACCCTCCTGCAATCAGTGAACGGCGCCCTAACATTGCTAGACTTTTAAGCATGACTTTTGGAAGACCTGCCATGATATCAACGAGCTGGCACGTCCCACTGCCATCGCTGATCGATGATGAATACTTATCCGCCGATGGTCAAGGAGAGCAGCCTCAGGACAGGCCTTCAAGAATGGGCCTACTCATCTGGTCTTCCAAGCTATTCCTCATCCTGGATGAAATTCTCCTCAGTTTCTACGCCCCACACCCGCAAAAGAGTGTCGACACCATGTCCGAGAAGGACCTGAACGTGCAGCAAATAATCTCGGACGTTATGGTGCTCAACAGGCGCATCGAGGAATTCTTCGAGTCGATTCCGGAATACCTACGGCTTGAGACTGGGTCTGAGTTAATATCAAACCAACAGGAGGTGAGCGTTACAATTCAAAAGCAGATCCTGAATTGCCGGTAAGATTATTTTTTCATAGGAGAAGGGGCGATTTTCTCACCCTCTCGGCAGATATCTATACACCCGAGTCCTCTTACTGAGGCCATTACTACTCTTGACGACAAAATTCCCATCAAAATTTCTATCCTCAACCCGACCCACAGAAACCGTGGATATGAGTCTAGTCAGGAGGTTTTGCAGCCTCTGCGTCACGACGGCTTTTCAGCTTATCGAGAACATCCATCACAACCTCGACACCAGCTATAGGAGCTCAGCATGGCACTCAGTATATTGTAAGATACTCCCTATTCTTGCCAAGATTTTGGCCAGTTACTGACCTTCCGTAGTCACGTTTGCTTCGGCCATCACACTTCTTGCTGCACGGACATGTCCTGCTGTAGATGCCGAAACTCTCGCTTCATTCGAGTTGGCCTGGAGCCATTGCCTTGTGATATTGGAGTACTACAAGGAACACATTCAAGCAGCACGACGTGGCATTTCGGCCTTGCAGGAACTGAGAAGTCGCATGGATCTCTCTCGCAGTCAAGGTATGCCGTCATCTTTTTAAGTATCAGGCACGCAATCCTCAACACTGAAACAGGTTTCCCTGACTCCTCGCTCATCGAGGCGCCGACGGCAGAACTGAATCAACAGATGAATTCAATAGATTTATCGCAGTTTGACGCAATGGGAATTGATTCTGCCCTTGGACTATGGTTGAGTCAGGACATGGACAACTTGGGCTGGTTAGAGTTCCAATGAGGCCGTTTCTATGTTGTACTATTCCCCCCTCCCGCACTTAAAAGACTAATCTACTGAGAATTATACTTCTCGTCGGCATCAAAGTGTCTGGTTTGGGCAATGTTCACCCAGGCCGCTTCCCGGCACCTGTCGGACCGTCCATCCCATATTTACGGATAAACTTGTGAAAGTCGACCATGTCATAGTTCCCAACGCGTTGAAGGTAGAGCGAGCTCTTCCCCTCCTCAGTCTCACCCACCTCTATGATCCTCCTGGATATGGTAGCGATTTCAGGGGAGTATCTTGAAACACCGAGCCACTTCCTATCATCAACAGGGATTTGTTGCATAGCTGCATCCCAGATTGGGGTCCACCGATCCAACGCCCTGAGAAGAATGTCGGAGGAACTAGCTGGTAGCATGGATGTGCGGTGGTTAAAGATTATTGACTGGAAGCCTGCCCTCCATAGTATCAGTCTCGATCCACCCTATGTTAATTGGGGTGCTTACCTAGCATGATGTGATGAAGGTTGGAAGGACCCAGCTGTTGAAAGGAAGCGGCGATAGAATCTGTCCACTCCTCACTGAGAAGGGTCGAAATAGCATGGCTGAATGACGAAGGGGAGGAGGAGTTGGTTTGCATGCCGCCCTGTAGCTCCTCAAAGGCACTTTGAGATGTCGCCTCCCAGAGTTCGTTCGGACAGGGGAGACTCCCGTGCATCTCCTTGACGGTTATGGATGGAGGGTGGCTGCAGAATAATGTGAGAAGGGAGTCGTTGATAAACGCCCATGTCACGAGCCTGATACGGGTTTCATGCTCGATAAACTGAGACCAAGTGGCTTTCGACGGCGGCACGTCGTGTCTGAAGCCGACTAGCCCACCCCTTCTTATCATGGCCGCGACCACGGGGCATCGCCAAGTGGCGGCCCTCTCCCTGGCTCCGCCTTGGTGGGTGCTCTGCAAAGAGACAATGAGAACAGCAGCTTGGCAGATCTCGACTCCTTGGCTCGAGGTGGCCAAGTCGGTCCCGGAACCCAGCATCTTTTGCAGCTCGTCAAAGATGTACATCTCGAATAACTCGAGCAGTGTCGCCGAGAGGGTGAATGTCGAACCGACACGATACTGTAGGTATGAGGTTCCAACGAGTGCCACTGCCAGCAAGAGGTGAGGCATGACCTTGTCAGGGCTGAAGGTCGGCCAGTGGATAAAGATGGCATAGTAATGCCGTCGACGGATGTAAGCATCCAGTGTGTTTTGGAAATGGTCAGGGCTGAAGAAGCCTGTCATGCAGCAGTGATCAAATTCATCCTTGAGATGTGGCTTGGTTGCTGCCAGAGCGTGCAGCTGGCCTGCAATGGAGCTCACTCTGGCGGCGAAGACGTCGGCTGAAACACTAGGGCTCAGGTCGAGGGGTATTTTGATGGTGTCGTCATACGTGCTTTGAGAGCCTGAAGTATCATGAAGAAGTATGCTGGAAAAGTCCAGTAGGAGGAATCTCGGATCAATGGTCCCAGAGAGGCAGTCGGTGGCGGGTAGATCTCGTTTCCAATCCGTGGATGATGCCAGGTCCCTTTCAAGATCAGCAGCGACGGTGTCAAACATGGAGTCCCTGCTGGGATCGGTGGACCGAAGGAGAAAAGAGAGACTCAGGCGGTCATCTCGGACAGGTTCTACCTCGTTATTGGCTTGTGCCTGGGGTCGATGTGACGGGTCGTGGCATAGGGAGCTGTATCTGCAGGCGATGCCGCGAGAGGAGCACCGCGCGCACGGCAGCTCAGAGTCGCACGACACCTTTAACCGGGAGCAACTATCGCAGGCTCGAAGTTTCCTCCCGCGCCGGGCCTTGGGCGGCAGAGGCCGGTCCCTCCGGGCAGGACAGGTCCGGGCATGTCGGCGGGCGACGTCGACTCTGCCAAAGGTCCGCTCACAGAAGGGGCAGGCGTGCTGACGGGTCGAGCGGGAATCGGCCACAGGCCGCTGACAGACTGGACAATTGGATGGCATCTGATTTGCGGAAAGAGATTAAGGAGAGAAGTTGCAAAGTGGCATGTGTGAATTCTCCGAGGCCTTCACCTCAAAAGTGGGTCCGCGTGGTTATTTCCCGGCCGGGGGCCACGGACCCGACACTCACAAGGTGGAATGTTGTGGTCCCGAGCTCGAGTGCTTTTCCTTCCTCCGATTGTTTTCTTTCTAGCTTCTGGGAGTGCAATTGGCTCATCATGGTTCGATTACAGGTGGCAAGATGTGAGTGTCCGGCCTGACTGCCCTCTCCACTGACTTACACGACAAATTACAGCTGCCCTTCGGCCATTGGCCTCGACGACGTCCATGCTCGGCTGCCAGCGACCACTACCACTGTGTCGAGCTTCGATAAGCCTTCCACTCGAGCAGAAACGAAGGACTTCCAACAAGGATAGCTCCCACCCTCACCCGGCCGCCTTGACCGCAGATGTGAAGCCAAGGGATGTCATGGAATATGCCTTGTTCGTACTCGATGCCGCCGCTGCCTTTCATACCTACCTAACAAGCTCCCCTCCATAGGACGACCCTTGACAAGATTGCCGCCTGGGCTCGCAATGGCTCATTCTGGCCGTTGACCTTTGGCCTAGCCTGCTGCGGCATAGAAATGATGCACGTCTCGATGCCCAGGTACGACCAAGATCGCCTGGGAATCATCTTCCGAGCCTCCCCTAGGCAATCCGACGTCATGATCGTTGCCGGCACAGTCACGAACAAGATGGCGTCGGCCGTCCGGCTCTGCTACGACCAGATGCCCGAGCCCCGGTGGGTCATCAGCATGGGGTCATGCGCCAACGGCGGAGGGTACTATCACTACAGCTACAGCGTCCTCAGAGGCGTCGACAGGATCATCCCAGTCGACATTTACGTGCCGGGGTGCCCGCCGACTGCCGAGGCCTTGATGTACGGCGTGTTTCAGCTGCAGAGGAAGATTCGGAACACGAGGCAATCGCGCATCTGGTACCGGAAGAGGTGAACTAGGAGATTATCTTGTAAAGAAGAATGGATATAAGGGATAGATTGTGCATACAAGTTGTTTATCAAGCTGAAAGAACCTTTGGGAAGCAAGATTAGTCAAAAATGTGAATGATCCTTGATGCCTGAGCAAAAAAATGAATCCACCAATCACTCAATAACGACAACTCGTCTATTCCTTATCTTCAGCATTGCTGTCTACTCGGATCTATGCTTCCTCCCTTGCTTGTCTTTATCTCGAGGGAAATCCCATGGGGTATTATGCCTTGAGAAATAGGTCAGGAAACAAGCCACGAACACTTTGTGCCGACTGCTTTGCCAGGAAGAGCCGGTTAGCTGTTGGCCTTTCTATCTTTACCAAGTGACGACTTTGACTATCATCTAAGCCACGTCAAGGCCCAGAAAAAACTTGTGTACTTCTTGGGTCCATAGATCCGGATAGCTAATGGATGGAAAGTGCCCTCCATATTGGTACCGCTTGAAGTACACTAAATTTGAGAGACGCTTGAACCAAGACGGCGGCTATTCGGACAACATTAGTGCTTGTTTCATTGATAAGAGAACAAGGTCTTACAGCAAAGGCAAAGCTAGCAAGGTCAGGAAATGGTCCTTTGGCCCATCCCCATTCAGAGACGCCGGTGGGCACGTCGGTTGCTGGCAACTGTTGCGGAGACTGAAACTCGTCAGAACCTGCTCTGCAGCGTTGGCAAGGTGGGATGGTACCTGGAATATTTCATGATAGAGCCGAATATTTGCGTATGGCCCTGGAATCAACAGCATCATTGCCGACGTAATCAGCTCACCGTAGCTGTACTCGTAGCCGTCACTTGTGGCATAGACCGGATCCCACATCCACCCCAGGAAACCCACAGGGCTGTCGGTCAAGGACAGCGACAATGCCAAGGGTTTCTGGATATGGGCCGTCGCGTACAGCCAATGGTCCGAAAACCACTTGTCTTGAGAGGCAATGTATGCCACCTCCTCGGCAGAGGCCTTGTGCTCCTCAACTCGCTATCGATCCGTTGCGTTGGGCTGGACTTGGAAGAAATCGGTCATGTGTCCGAGAATGCTGCTCTGGACATCATGGACCATCCACATGCCGATGTACCACCCCAGATCCGTTGAAACAAGACCATATTTCTCATAGCCGAGCTGCTTCATCAGGGCGTCAAACGCCCTGCCCATCTCGCGCGGGCCGAGACCGGGTCGCGTTGGTGCTGGGCTGAAGCCGAAACCTGGAAGATCAACGGCGACAATGTGAAAATGGTGTTGGCCATGTCGAGCGAGAGGCTTGATGACCTTTTCCCACTCCAGGAATGTTGACGGCCAGCCATGCACCAGCAGCAGGGGGATAGCGTCGTCATTGTCGGATCGATGATGAACAAAATGGAGTGGGATTGGCAGTGAATAATTGCCATTTCCTGGCACAACTGTCGCATAATGTTCAAACTCGCTGTTGAGACGCTGCTCGACAGCCGCCCAGTCATACTTTGTGGCCCAGTACTCGGCAACGCCGGCCATGTCCTTCTCTGAAGGACCCTCGGAGCTCCATCCTGAAGAAAAGCTGGCCGTGGCACGATAGTCGCTGGCCTTGCGATGAGTTTGGTCAAGGAACTGACGATCAACGCTGACGTTGAAGCGCTCGGGGGAGGTGACATTTGGGAAGTAGAACTTCAGCCCCGGCAGCCCACGGGGGGAGGGAGAAGCCTGGGCAAAATGCTGCAAGCCAGGAAGACGAAGGAGGTGTGAGAAAACATGGTGATGAGAGGCACCATTCTGGGGAGCAAGCTCGCTTACTCGCGGACGTGGAGTTGCAAGGGAGGTGTGTTGGTTCAGATACGAGCAGCTTGTGTATGTGATATTTATCAATCCAGCGAGTCCATGGGTGCTTTCCTCTTTCCGAAGCATATCTAGCCTCTCTTTAATTTCAGACGGTATACGGAGGTATCGTCGCCGAGATAGACCCCCGCCCGACCCCGAAGTTTAATATCAGGAGTGCTCGGTCTCGCTCATACCGGCAAATTCTCCTCGGCCTCGCTCCTGACGGGCAATTCCTCTCGGCCCCTTAGTTCCCGTAGCGTCCGAAATTATGACATGCCGTCTTTCCCGGATATCAATTGCGCCCGAGAATAAAGGCATAAAAGTGTGTGTGAGAACAGGACCGAAGCACCGGAATGCGCCTCTCGTCTTCACCAAGATTGCAGCGGGTTGGGCCGACAATGTGACTTGCAGAGGCTATAGAAGCAACCATGGGTAATCAATATAGTTCCTGAGCGTCTATGCCGCTAATTCGCTCAAAGTGGTCTTCTCCGCTGCTATGTCCATTGTCATGGGCCAGGTAGGTATGAAAAGGAAGTGGGATCATCAACAGTCAGCGTCGCAGGATAGGCACATTTAGAGCGGAACGGGGCTAGCTATTCTTTGAAACCTGGGAAGTTATGATTCTGAGAATAGAACTTGGCGATGATGATGATGGCTGGAGAAGCTGGCTACACTATCAATGCGGTTCATCCCTCAGCCTGTTCCCCACGCTTATTGTTCCTCGTCACATCGCCGGTTGCTCCAGTGCCTTGAAGCCCAGCGACAGACACCTTGTCTTCTCGGTAAACCCTCTCCGAGTAGTTGGAATGGATCCGACCATCAAAACAGTCCGTGGCCCTCCTTGCGCATGGTCCTAACGCCGACATTCTTCCAGAACACCACAGAAATCAGCGAGATGGGCAAGGTGCAGGTGGACGTGATGAGCATCAAACGCTGTGTATCGCTATACGCATGGTCAATGGCGATTCTCTCCTGGCTTCCGACAGGGTATGAAGCCTGCATTTGCAGACTTCCATATATCTTGAAGAAATCTGGGAGTGCGCGGGGCGGGAGGTACTCCATCAGTTTCTTGGGGAACACCCCAGTCCATATGGCGGCGGCGATGGTGGAGCCAACGGCCTCCCCTATCTCGATCGCCATGGCTTCCAAAGCTAGGACGGCGGGGATATGCTCCTGCGCCGAAACGGCCATGAGCGTTATCTGCTCGGTGAGGTACAGCGTGCCACCGCCGAACGCAATAAAGATCAAAGACATGACGACGTATGAGATCTTGGTATCATCGAAGCGAAAGTGAATCAGCAGGCCTACCCCCAGCATGGTCAGAGGTATGCCAAAGAACAAGGTGTACCACTTCACGCGTCCGTAGTACCGAAAGGCCACTCCAAGTGCCATGGCGCAAACAGCCGAGCCGATAGTGTAGATGTTTTGAATGTATGTGGCTTGCGTAATAGTCTGTCTGTAGACAACAATGGTGAATGAGTAAAAGTAGCCGCCGTAGATGCGAATGGTGGTGTAAAAAGATCCCGCCATGATAAAGGTGAAAAGCACGGTTCTATCCCTAAGGAGATTCCAAGGGACAAAGGTAACCGGGGCGAGAAACTTTTCATAGAGGGAAAATGCAACGATTAGGAAGAAGCCAATGACAATGAAGCAAATAATCATGGGCGATTTCCACCTATGCTCCTGGTAAGAGTAGAGGCTGAAGGACAGAAGGAACAGTGAGAGGCCGCTGGCGATCAAGAGCAACCCGAGAACATCAAACTCTTTGCAGTAGTAGATGACCAGCTGCCGCCAGCCCAGAGTACCGCGTCTCTTAGGCACTAATCCTACCTTTTCCGCTTCCATCTAGTTGTACTAGAATAGAATGAATAGCGGCAAGCAGGTAACCAGCACGACGATTGCCCAAAGGCCAAAGCCCCAGCGGAATCCGATGGTTTTTAGGATACTGTCTGCAGCTAAGCCATATATCCAAGCTGTGAAGAGAGAGCATGACCCGGTGTGCGCCATGACGAAGGCCCTATTCCGGAGGGATGACGTGTCAGCTATGAAGATGATGAGGGCGAAATTGATGCCGTTGTAGCCGACGTTGTAAAAGACTTGAGCGGCGCAATACGTCTGCACATTCTGACAGGCTGCCATCATGATGATGCCCACAGTCATGAAAACGACCATGAGCGCGAACCCTTGTTGCCGCCCCCAAACGTCAATCAGCTTTGCGTAAGGGAGCTTGATGAGGCCCCCGATCAGGCTCGAAACGATGGTCGTGGTGGCAGTCAGGGAGTGACGCTAGAAGTCACTCGTCACGTATGGGGTGAGAGTCGTAAATATTCCAGAGCTGAAGGCAAGGACGAAATAGATGAACCAGATACTAGGCCGGTCAGAACTCAAACGTGAACCCCCAAATCCAGAGTGTCAGGTGGAACGTACATGCAATGTGCCAGGATTAGCTGTGATCGGGTGAGAACCTGGATCATGGCCTTTGCTGCGAGAACGCCATGCTGCAAGTCCTTCTCATCCGAGCTGCTGTCTAGGACAACGCTCTGGGCGCCTGGGGAGGTTCCGCCATGAGGCTTCGACGGTACAGTCGACACAGCAGCCTGCTGTTCGGGGTCTGCAGCACCAGCGGGCTGGACAATCGTTGGCATTGTGACGAATGGCAAAAGAGGAAAGCTGCAGGAGGTAATGTATGTGGTAGTAAAAATCTCGGAATTGGGGGTAGAGGGGCGTCCAAGGTGCCACATGGTAGGCCGGGAATTCCTTCATTTACCAAGCCAGATGAACCAACCGCTCTTGTCTCGCATCCAAGTCAACCACGATAATCGTGCTGGCGAGCTTCGGCGTCTATCATCCTGCAACCGACGCTCCTTAGCCAATAAGCCCCCCCTGGGTGCCACTGCATGGTGGAGAGATGCATCTACAAGATGGAGCTCACGGCCATCGGAATACAAGAGAGGTTAGTTCGATGCAGAAGGACCGAAAGAAGATTATCAATCAGTTTATCATATGAATCTGATCTTATCTGATCACCAGACCGAAAACCTTTGCTCCTTTAGGGAGAAGCCGGCTGCGGACAATGGGGCGGGCAATAGATCGCCCGACTCGAGTTCGGCAAATTCGAAAAGTCGATCGGCTTCGGACTTAAAGTTGATGAGAATTCTCCCATAATAGTCCGAGAAACCCATTTTTACTGGAATTACTACCATGAACATCCTTTCCTCACTAGGCCTAGTGAGCATCAAAAAGGGCTTACACGAGGATGACATGCTGCGACCCCTAAAGAAATCTAGATGAAGCTTGTCTCTTCATCTGCATGACAACAAACTCAATGTGATCGAGGGCAAAGAAGAAAGCAACGAGAGAAGCTCCCTGAGAAGCCATCGCAGCCACCGTCACGTCTTGTCCAATGCTCACGACCTTCCGCTACTGTTCAGGGGAATTAGGGAGTCGAGGGGTGAATGCCCATTCCTGGAATGGCTGGATTTCTCATTGCCTCGTTTTGGGAAACTGAGTTACATTGTTCTAGGCTTTACTTCTCATTCATCAAGTTTGCAGGAGCAGTAGCGCAAGCCGCTGATCATAAACGCAGTCTGGTAGTTCCCATGATGACGGGGTTGGGCATCAGCTCACCCAGATACACTTGAACCCGCACAGCAAGTCCCAATCAAGAGCCGTGCAAATAGAAATTCCCCATCTAAACTGCATCCTCAAGCAAAAGACTATACAGACCAGGCCAGCATTCTACACCTTGGCATCCACAGGTCCCGGCGAAAATCGGCTCGCAATGTAATCTGTGCCACCGACATCAAACGTCCTCTGCAACGTATCACAGTTGACGAGGG
>SSHR01000964.1:0-10498 GCA_006518225.1 Fusarium neocosmosporiellum | reverse complement strand
CCGGTGGAAGTGATCGTCTGTGTAGCTTTTCCTGTTGCCCAAGGAAGAAGCTGCTGCGGAAGTCTCGGTCCTTGATCCTTTGAGACCTTCTAGGTTGAGGTTGTTGACCTAGATCCGGGCTTCCGGAAAGGTCATCCATCTGATCAGATGCTTCCACAGCTGTAGCGCTAGTGGAAGGGCTTGTTTGGTTGCTGAGTAGGTCTGATGCTTCCATAGCTATAGCGCTTGTGGAAGGGCTTGTCAGGTTGCTGACTGGGTTGTCAGCCCAGTTGGTCCTGTTAGTCAGATTGCGAGCTGGTCTTTGAGACCAAGCTGCTTCAAGGGCGTCTGCTAGGTCATCTATTTCATCATAACCTAGGTCTTCTGTATCGGTCTCAACAGGGTCTGCAATAACCTCTATTGTTGACCTGATTTCTTCGTCTTCAGAGTCGGTTTCAATGTGACTAGGAAGGAGCTGTTGTGGCTGTGGCTCCCTAGTTCCTAGGCGGTCCGGATGATCCTTTGGATCATAGAGCTGTTGTTCGTTGAAGGTCACATCTCTGACCCTTCGGACCTCTGATCTTTCTGGTATCCAGATCCTGAAGATATTGCTGGAATCATATCCAATAAGGTAACCGACTTCTGCGTGGGCTGCCGTCTTTAGGGCTCGTTTTTGGGTGCCCTGTTGAGCTTCCCTGGTCAATGGATAGGCTTTGCAGCCGTATGCCTTGAGATGTGCTACATCAGGCTGTTGATTGATATAGCCTGTGTCTCTGTTGTTGTCCTTCAGCCAGTTGTGAAGTTGTTGGAAAGGGGTCTTCCAGTTGCTGGACTGCTGGGGCGATCTGTTGTGTAGATAGACAGCTGTTTTCCAAGCTTCCGGCGGCAGGTTTGAGCTGAGCATCGACTTGAAGTTCGGTCTCAAGCTCAGCCTAGGGTTGTCCAGCGACCTTCGCCTCTTTGAGGTTGACATTGTAGATAGTTGCTTTGTTCAGGTGTCATGGGTGAGAGAGTGTTGGTTAACGGGAACAGATGATGGACTACAGCACATTCAGGGAGTGGACCTTGTTCCCCTCCCCAGACCTTGCTCCTGCGACGTGTATGAACACGACCGTCACGTAAGTCCCTACATCCGTCTTTGTATCTGGGTGGCCGAGTATGATATACTGAAAGGCCATGATGCTAACTCGAATCTGCAAAGAACCCTCGGAATGAAAGACTATAAAATAGATGACGAGTAAGTCTCTCAGAGTTCCTTAAGTCCCGACCCAATCGAATGAAGGTCTCTATGTTTGGCGGCAAGCAGTCCATAGCTCTCGATATATACGTAGGAATAACGGCGGAGCAGCAACGGAGATTCTTGTTTAAATATTTTGATTTATCGACTTATTGGATGGCTATGCCTTGCCCTAACGTGTAGACACCTATTGCAAGTTTCATCACTCGTGAGAATCTGGGTGCCATTAGTGCACAAGCACAGATTCCTCCCACTATTAACCTACGACGAAATATTTTACCTTTTTAGGCAGCTAATACCTTAAGACAATCGCGGCCGCCTCGATCGAAATATTGGCCTTTGCTGTGATTGCCTAAGGTACCAAACGAGGCGAAGAGGATTTTAGAGAACCCATAGAAAGAAGTATCTAAAGAAGGGGGTGACACCTGAAATATGGAAAAGCGTGGTAAAGTCTTGGTATGTCGCATTTATTTTCCAATGCCCGGAGTGCTGGTGCAAGGAGAGATATGCTCGTCGAGGCTCCAAAGGAAAAGACTAGATGCAATGGCCGGGAGGTAGTGAGACGCCAGAATTTCCCATCGCATCCAATGTAGGTATAATGCTTTGGGTCTCACGTTATCATCTATTCCAGACCCATCTTCTGGTCTTGACTGACAATGTTGAAAGAGTAGGGTAAGAAAAAAAAAATGGTGGCGAGAAGATCACTCTAGGGCCGGAAATGCTGGATATGAACCTCCTGTTTTATTATGCTACTCACTATATTATGGCTTGTGAATATTACGCTCCCCGAATACTGTTTTCAACATCCTAATGTCCTCGGAGAATGCCTGGCTGACTTGACCTCGATCGCCTGATTTCTCCGCCGACTTGCTGCAATCTATCGCCTCTGGCTTCCATCTTCGCTTGTTAGGCACCAACTGAGCCAACGGACGTCGAGGTGGCTCCTGCAGCAAGGCTCTTTCCAAGTCAATCATCATGACTCCATTGATCTCCGCATTGAATAGCATGTTTGCCCTTCGTACATCCTTGTGGATTACTCCCTGTTGATGTATTGCGCGCAACGACCGAATCGCCTTCCCTTCGAGCTGTTCCTCCGCACTACCCACAATCCCTGTCGGATCAAGGTCATCTCCTCACCACGACAGAAAGGTCATGTGTATCACCTTCTGAACTCGGCCCTGACACCTATGCCTTGCGTCGGTGAGTCGTCGACGATGGGAGGTTTACGCCCCTGGCTAAGACTCAGGGACCAGTAGTGGGCGATTTGTGCGCTAGTAATCGGCATGAGTAACTTATTAATCTCATGGAATGTTAGGGTAATACGGAGAGTTGTTCGACCGTCGGAATGGCGAGCTCACGATGGCAGACGCTGTCGGATTTCGGCGAGCCGGTTCTGGCTTAGCTTAACCAAGCCCCTTCCCCATTTTAAGGCCAGAAGACCAGCCTCAAGTCGTGCAAGAATAATTATAAAAGTATTCGCGAAACGATCATTAACTCATCCCTTTTGGGGTTTACAGCTCACATTGTTTGCCAACGATGACTTCGTCAAGTTTAAACATCCCCTCGACGGTGGAAGAGATCCTTGCCACTGCCACAATGGATCCCTCTTTCGAGGAGGCCTACTCCAAGAAAGGCCGTCCTCCTGGATTCCCGGGGTTGGAGGTCTATGAGCTAAAGAAAATGGTGCATAAACACCTGCCTGTCCTACAGGCCAAGCTCGCAGCCGATCGCCCCGACGATGTGATCGAGATAGAACACATCATCCCTCTCGACACCGGCTTCCACTCTCGAACCCTCGTCTGCCAGCCTTTGGCATCATCCACGTCCTGTCCAATCATAGTTCTCTTTCATGGTGGCGGCTATTGCCTTGCCTTTCCCGAGACAGAAGTCAAACTCGCCCGGAAGCTCGTCAAGGCGCACTCGGCCGTTGTTGTGTGTCCTTCCATCCGACTGGCCCCTGAACACCCCTTTCCTACGCCAATGAATGACGGCTGGGCTGCGCTGAAATATATCGCGGCAGAGCTCGTCTCACCCCACGATCCCGAATCTACCCTATTCCCGCAGCAAGCCGATTCAAAAGCAGGGTTCATCGTCGGCGGAACGTCCTCAGGCGCTCATATGGCTTGCGTCGCCTCGCATCTCGCCCAATCCAACAACCTCTGCCCGCCATTGACGGGCCAGTTCCTCAGCGCAGGAGGCTTCCTCCCTCATTCACGCGTGCCGGAGAAGTACCGCCCCTTTTACCTTTCCTGGGAGCAGAACAAGGACGCACCGACGGTAAACAGGACTTTCCTGGAGAAGTTCCAATCCGTAGTGGTGCCGGACCTTGACTCCCCATTGTGGGTGCCGTTTGACCAGCGACATCCTAGCGATGCACCAGGCCAGGTCAAAGCGGGGCACATAGGCCAGCCACCTGCGTATTTCCAGGTGTGCGGGATGGATATCAACCGTGATGAGAGCTTGATCTATGAGAGGGTGTTGAGGGAAGAATGCGGTGTGCCCACCAAAGTTGTCGTTTACAGGGGCTTTCCGCATTGTTTCTGGAACGAGTATGGCGACCTAGGTATGAGCAAGCAGCGGATGAGGGACAGCGTGGATGGTATCGGCTGGTTACTGGAGCAGAGCGCACTATAGATAATGGTATTTCAAACAAATAGCTCAAGCAAGTTTGGTTCGGTGCCCGTTTTTATTTCTTATGCCTGTGCAGTTGTCTAAGGTTGTTATCGAATGGCCTTGCCATCTACTGCCTTGTCAGGAGTTGTTGGTCAGGGCACTTCCTTCTGCCCGGTTTACCGTGTCATAGCCCTTCTTTATATCTTCCCTAAAAGTCTGTTGCCCCTTTGTCGTTACCTCAGTCCTCTTATACACGCCACCATATTGGGTCGGTCGCCTAGCTTGAGCCCTCCTTGGCGGTCTAAGTCGTTCGGCCCTTCTAGTTCTTCATGAACGGAAAGAGGACTTACATCGCGAGTATTGGTAACAAATTTAGTTGCGAGTCATGATCTGGCTGTTGCAGAACAGCGCGGTTGGCGGGTGTCTGGACAGGTATTGATGTTTGGCCCAACGACTTGGGGATGATTAAGATCGTCGCAGAATTGTCAGTGGATCAAGAGGAGTCTGGCGTGATCTTGAAATCCGTATCTGCGGACGAGGAGCTTTGAATCAGATGATGTTTGGAATGAGGCTTTGGACTAATGAAAAGTTCTGGTATTGACAAATGCAGGTCAATAGTACATGCAGCGAAGACGAGTCAAGGATCTGAAGTCGACGTTAAACTTCCTAAATACCCTTGACTGAGGCAATTGTCCACCGCGGAACGCAAGACCGGCTGGACCTGATATACACGAAAGCGGATCTTCCTGAGGTGGCGAAATTCAATCTGCTGCACCTAGCTCAACGATCATGTCCAGCAGTCTGAGCCTATTAAGCCTGGAACAATATCGTCTCCCTACCTGGCGTGTCCGAGAAGCATATGCCTAGCCCGAGAAAGAGCCCCAAGGAAAGTATAGCCCCCTTAGACCGGTTAATTCCCGACTGTCCTTTATATACGCCTTTTCCCCAGTCAGCGCAATAACTTCATGTTGTGGTGGTATTACCCAAAGCTTGTATAGCCTGAGCTGGCCATCCTTTATGATCTGACGGCGGCAGAGGGTCCAAGTCGTGCAGTAGGAATTGGAGTAACCCTGACAGCCTGGCCTCTGGAACGCATGAAAGTCATGACGCAAGTGAATTGGGTAGCGCCAATATGTAGTTGAAGGTAAGCGAGCTGGACTTCCGTGAGTACGACTGCGATGTATTAGTGCCTTCAGAACGATGCTCTTCCGATTCCGATTCCGATTCCGAAGTGTGAAGCGTGCAGTCAGCTGCATTTACATGGATGCACACGCTAGAGTGTCCATCCTCTAAACACCTCAGGGACTATAGAACCTGGTCTTGTTCGCGTCGAACCTTAAGCCGCTATCAATCGCGGTTAGCTGGAGATCGAAGACAACCTGGCTGAGGGGGGGTTGGGGCCGAGAAAGAAAAAAAGGGGGATGATTTTACAGTGAAAGAGTGATGCAGGGGATGATGGTGCAGGGTTGATGCAGGGGTATGCAGGGGTAATAGCCAATAGCGGCGACGGGGACAGGGGCCAGGGTAAGGGTTTTCAGTGAAAGTGGGAGGAACGATAGAGATGTACCGGTAGGTTAGCGGTTAGCGGTTCCGACCTTGCCACAACTCTCACCTCAGCGGTTAGCTTCCCCCTGTTGGAGAAGTGGCATGCATGATGGTGTTACACAGGCAGCCACCTCAAGGGAAGATGTCTCACGATGATACATGAATTGTCTGAACAGCGTTACAGACCTGTTGCAGGATCAGCAGATCTAGTATCTTGGCCTCGCCTCTTCAGATATAGAGACGAGGAGGGAGAACACATCTACAGATCAGTCACAGACATGATCATGATCCTAAATCAATCGTTCTCGGTTCTGCATACTCCATATACACTTCTCCATCCTCTGATCACCCATCTCCATCATTATAGGAACAACGCGTGTCTAACACCTCTGTGATCAACAGAGGGGTGGCGTAATCGCTTACCTCATCCCCTGAGTAGGGCACTTATTGTTGGAGAAGTGGCATTGCATGATGATGTTACACAGGCAGCCACCCCAAGGGAAGATGTCACCCCATGATATCTAAATTGTCAGAATAGCGTTTCAGATCTGTTACAGGATCAGCAGGTCTAGTATCTTGGCCTCGCCCCCTCAGATACAAAGACAACGAGGGAGAACTAAGAACAAGGAAGATCATAAATACACTTAAGATCATCTCAACATCATCTTTCATTATCAGTTTCCTAGTGAGGGCGCGCTATCTGACACTTATATCAAGCCATAGATTTGAAGGAACAGAATCTGTTCATTAATTCTTGCTTCCGTTAAAAGGATTCAGCGGTTATTTGTTTAGCAGCCAATATTCGTCACGTTCCCGCGATAGTGGTTGATGGATGGGGTATTTTTATCACGTGTTCGGAAGCCATTTCGCATTGTTCTAGACTGTGCCAAACGGTGCCCCAAAATTTGATGTGGACTTGAACTTGAGGGGAATATCCGCTTCCACGCTCTCGCGACCGGGTATGTCGCAGTCGTCATCATAGGTATTTGCATGCACGTCATTGGACCTCCGACAACTAGATCTTTTATGATCCGGGGCATCCACGTCCTGAGGGTCAGGATTAAACTCCGAGCTCTGTGGCAAACTCCGCCTGACGGGCTTGAGCTTCTGGTTGACCGCCTCCCAGAAGGTCTCATCTAGAGCACGAATGTTCTTGATCAAAGGTCCCTTGAGTAGTTTGTTATCCACGGAGTCGAGCATGGGCTCTAGATGATCTAGATGTTCGTTTTTCCATGCCTCATGAGATCGTTGGCTAGTGGCGGTTTTTTCAGAGTTTTCCGGCTTTGTGGGGTGCATTGACGCATCTGCGACCATCTCAGGTGCCGGAGTCGTGGTATAGCTTCGGTCATGGAGGGAACTCGTCTCGGTGCTAGAGGGGGTGGGGATGAGTGAGAGGGAGTGGCAGGACGTGTGACCGGCATGTATTGTCGGCCGCTTGGGTTCTGCAAGTGTGAGGGTGAATAGAATGTTCTTCCCTGACGATGAGCCGTCGATAGAGGAGTTTCGGTTCATGTCCGGGTTATGGACAGCATCGACTGGAGGTGAGGTGGTTGGAGACGGGGGGGGTTTCAGCATGCTCGTCACCAACAGTAAAGGTAGATCGCTTGACGGCAGTTTCCTTGACGGTGATGCCGTCCAATTTGGGGTCCTGCACGTCAATGCTCGCAACCGACCCAAAGAAATCCCCTGATGGAGAAGAGAGGAATTTTTTGTCAATGGATTTTTCGGGCTGGGTTAGAGGATCCAAGGGGACGATGGGTGCAGGGATGGACGGGCGGTTGGGTGCTATACAAGAGTCACCAGGACTGTGGAAGTGAGCCCGGCAGGGTGCACCGTCGAGGCGTAGAGATAGAGAGAAAGGGTCTGCCCTGGAGAAGCTGCCCGGAATGGATGGGTTTTGGGATCGTGACGTCGACTGACTTGGGGTCGTAGAGGAGTATGAATTCTCCATTGAAGCGCCACCACTATCGCCCTGCTGGCTGCCCACTGGCAACACGATACCAGTGACCTGGATGGCGATGGACTTGAGAATCGAGTTCTCACTTTCAAGGCGATGAACACGCTCCTCAAGACTCTCAATCTCTCGCAACATGATTGTCTCCTCCGTCCCCCATATTTGGCGAACTTGGTCCATGATAGCACGGTCCTCCTGATAAGCCTCACCACGCCGGCGGTTAGCCTCGAGGTAGTTATGCGTATGAGAGTGTTTTGTTTGACCAAGTGTTGGACCATGTATATGGAAGTTTGTTGGGTAGGCGGTGCGCCGTCGGCCGAGACTTATTTGGATTGTGAAGCGCCGGTGAGGTACTCAGGAATGCTTGAGAGAGGAGTTATGATGAAAGCGAGAGCCCTCGATCTGGAATGAACAGAGGAACAGATTGAGATGGCGAGACCGGATCAATTTGAGTGTAGCATGAGGCATTAATATGAAGGTGGTCCGAGGGCGATTTTGGGAGGAAGACTGGGCGGCGCGTAAGGAAGCAAGGGAGAGAGGGACGCAATAGGTAGGGTAGAACTTCAATGGGCTTAGAGGCAGGATCCGGCTAAGCTAGGCCTGCTGTTGATAATTAAGGCAGGGAAGGAGGTTTTGGCGATTTGCTGGTGGGGGAAAGTATGAGGGCGGCAAAACAATGGAGGAGAGGGAGCTTCGGTATTTGAGGTTGGCGTTGAAGGGATTATCCATGTCGCCATCGAATGCGCCAGAGGCCAGGATTCCTCATTAGTCAAGTATCTACCTTCAGTATCTCTCACTAGTACTAATTTCACATGTTTTATCACCAGCTCGATCGACTAGACTAAATTGGTGGAATTTCATCAGCAGTTTTGCAGTACAACCAAATGATGTGAATGGACTCGCCACTCCAGTCACAATTCACATGTCAGAGATGTCTGATTGCGTCATTATATCAATAGGGTGCTCTATAGTCACCCAAACTCAAGAGCTGAACAATCTTACGTTGGGGACACGGCTTATCGTGGGAAAGTTAATGTGGCTTTACCCGGAATAAGCTGAACAGGCTGCAAGGACGTGCGTTAAAGGTAGGTGCCAGATGGAGCGGGATGGAGGAAGGATTGGCTTAGATTACATTGTTGAGTGCTACGTTCATGTAGTATTGGAACAGACATCTCAGTTCGTCGCCATCATCAGTGCCGTATGCCCAAGCATTCTGTATCCTTTTCCTTTGGCACCAGGACCAAAGTCCATTAGGGAGTATGCTTCCACGTAACCCGCAAAGACACCCTGTTCATTCCATCATCGCTGGTACCAACTCCCACCCTAGAGAGCCTTGTTGTAGCAGCCTTATATCTATCTCTCATCGCAGAATTTTCAGGCAAAGAGCCTAGCCAATGGTCCAACAGGCATTCCAGGAGGTTTTTTTTATCGGGCAAGTAGCTAAAGGATTTAACATATGGACCATTAACAATTCTTCCTCCGAACGGTTGGCGGAAGTGCATATAAGTACCGAGGCAGAGTACATAGAATTTGACTCAGACTGGCCATTTTGAGAGACTTTATGTTATTCCTGACCGCAGCACCCTGCGTTAGACCAGATAAGAAGGCTCGGGTTAGGCCTGAAGATTCTTTTTCGCTAGTTTCTCGGGGAGAATGCTTCGATAGTTATGATGCCAGCTATTGCAGTCGGTAATCTATCAGGAACACTCGATGAATGACTTATTCCAAGTGTACAATATACCACAAGAGAAGCGGATCCAGGGCTAGCCAGTCTTTGATGGCGATATATCAAAGTGGTACGGCTCGGACGATCTCATGAGACAAATCGACTGGTGAGCTAACGGCTGGGAAGTTACAGGCCGGTCACCTTCCCGACTAGGATAGATTTATGCTGGCGGAAGATTGTAATCTAGTATATAGATGACGCGTCAATACCTTCCGCGCTCACTCGATACTGAGAAATTTCCATTGGGCAAGACCGGCGAGACGCATAGGGATATATCCTGAATTACCTGCTTTGATATCTAAGATGATGTGCTTGAACCTACCGTAGGGCCGGCTACGAGTAGGAAGGTGCCCTCGGGGGAAGGAGCTCGAGAGGCTCTCCGTTGATGCGAGTGGACATCGCGGGTATTCTAGGCGGAGTCAAATGCGACAGCAATTATAGATAGTTTAGCTCAGCACGTCCTGTGCTCCCTTAGGAGACTTCTGGGGCCTCACGGCCCCCCGGACGAAAAATACACATACATACATACATTGGCCCTCACTGGCGTGACCAGCTTAACCCACAACAACGGCTCGTGTACGATACCTTCATGGGCCACTTCCAGGCGTAAAATCCTGCTCAAATCCTTCTCTACGTTGACGGTGGTGGTGGCACAGGCAAGTCCTTCCTTATCAAGGTGCTTTCCTCCCATCTTCAGGCGGCTGCCCTACCGAATCCTAGCCCTATTTGCCGCGTAGCGCCAATAGGCGTTGCGAGTAACCAGATACAGGGCAGCACTATACATTCGTTGCTACGTCTCCCAGTAGGCGGTGCTTTTACCGACCTTCCCCCAGCGGACGCAGCCGCCCTTCAGTCCCGTCTACGGCACGTCAAGCACCTCGTTATCGATGAAAAGAGCATGCTAGGGCTTGAGCAGCTCGCGCGGATCGATCCCCGACTGCGGCAGGCCTTTCCACAGCGTAGATTCGAGTTCTTTGGTGGTGTGAGTGTCTTGCTTGTAGGCGATTTCTTCCAGTTACCACTAGTCCGGCAAAAGCCCCTATATTCAACTAGCACGAGCCTGTCTTCGTTAGAAAGGAGAGGGTAAGTGGCCTATCGGTTAATTGACCGCATCGTCTTCCTGACCACGGTACAGAGCCAGGCTAGTGATGATCAGGCCCGGTTCCATCAGGCCTTACAAGAGCTGCGTGAAGTTAAGTTATCTACCGGTATACCGTCCTGGAACCTCCTTAGCAATCAGGTATAAGCTAAGCTAACGCAGAGCGAGGTTGATAGATTTAGGGCCGCTTTGCGGGTATATTCTATAAAAGCCCGCGTCAACGAATACAATTACGAGCATATGGTATACCTTAACTCCCCAGCAATATAGGTAGAGGCAAAGAATCAAGGTAATGGCGCGGGGTAGGCGCTAAACGACAATACTAGTGTTAGAAGTGGGGCAAGG